>PNEQ01010842.1:70171-138974 GCA_003012365.1 Medauroidea extradentata
AAAAAAAAAAAAAAAAAAAAAAAAAAAAAAAAAAAAAAAAAAAAAAAAAAAAAAAAAAAACCTGGCAAAATTGTGTATCGTATGACTGTACACAGTCTCAAATTTTTACAAAGCATTTGGTTATAAATATTTAAGTTATTTGCAATTGTCTGAAATAAATGAAAGATCATGGCCTTAAGGACATTCAGGTGGGAGTAATTGTAATTCTATATTTCTATAAAACAGAGTTAGAATTGTAGACATTAACTGGGAGTAGTATTTACTCTTACCAAACATATCTCAGTCAGTGTTCCCATATCGGTATTTTAAAGTCTAAATTTCGATATTTTACTTATTATCCACGGCGAAAACTAGTAAACGTAATGAAATTATTCATATTGAAACTACATGTCACGGGCTATGGATTTAAGTACACAAACAACCATTACAAAATTTTCGTTATTTAAAAATTTACTGAAATTTTGAATTTTTTACTACTTTCAGCAATATTTTTAAACATAAAAATTATTCACAATTAGCTTTTATATACTTACGGCCGTAACCAGTGACATGATTTTTCCACGTGAATTATTTTATTTTATTATGTTCTTCAGTTTCCGTGGTGGCTAAGAAGTAAAACATGCACTTGTTGACTTTGAAATGCCACTATGGAAAAAATGGCTGAGAAAATAATTGTTGAGAGTAAAATTTGCTCCCAAGGAACTTCTACAAAACTAATGTTAAAAGTTTTATGAAACTACAGTTAGAATTATCTTCAAAAAATATATATATTTTTTTTTGAAATTTAAGTAATGCCTAGTTTCCAACAGTTAAAATGTTGAAATAGTTTTTAAAAAATGTCAATTTCTAGTCCCGGGCTTTTAAGTTGCAAGTCAGTCATGTAACCGTCGATAATCTCGTGTCACGTCGTCAGACTGATGAACCGTGCCCATGGTCGGGCGGGAGACTTTTGAAGTATAACATAGTAGTTCTTTCTGATGTCCGGTTTGAAATAAAAATACTCGAAAATTGTTTTACGAATGCGTACACTCTAAAATATTTTCGTAAAGACTTACAAGGTGTTTCTTTGTATTTCTTACAAAATTTGTGGCAGTAGAATGACTTTCCTTGTAAAGTTAAAGCTACGAGGAATTTCTTAGTAAAAGTTCTAGACTCCAAATATACGGTGCACAAAACGCAGCACATTTCTTACCCATTTTCTGTTACCACAGAGAAAGGGGTTACTAAAACAGAGAACGGTATGAAAACTGTTACGGTTTTGGGCATCGTGTATTTAGGGCCTAAGGAAATCAACGTATTCAACCAAAATCACGGGTTTGTCGGAAATTATATAGTTACATCCAATTCTGACGTCTAGTAACTTAAACATTTACTTTTTACTGAAACAAAATAAGTAGACATAGTATTCGTGTAAACAACGTTTTACAAAATAGAGAAAGTTGAATAATTGTATACGTAAAAAAAAATATTTAAAAATGAAAGCCTATTTAAGTTGAGTTCGTGTATCGGTTAAGTGTACAGTTAGAAATCTAAGTAGTGTGCGTATGATTCTTGGTACAGCCAGTACTTTTTACTCAAAAATAATTGTATCTATAAATTATTCGACTAACTGATATTTTCCAAACAAATTCATTTTAAATCAGAATTAAATATATACCTGTACCTACTAGTGTGATGGTTTCACAGACAACTCTTGTGTATCACGTAGTCACTAGAAGCACCTCCTCCCTCGGAACACATCTACTCTTCGCCAATGATTGAAGAACATATTTTAAAAATGGAAATTTAATTATTGAACTTGGATGTCTTCAGGATAGTGTGTACTTGAGTGATTCCTGCAAACACAACGTAAACCCACGGTTATCATCAAGTGTAAAGCTGGATTCGCAGCAACCACGTAGCTTACGTACGTGTAAAAGTAGAAACACAGAGTGTACATGGTAGCATTCAGAACCTAGTGTAGCGTGCGTAAGTACGTAACAGAGGTGGTCATATGTCTACCTCGTACGCACGTACGCTAAGTGGTGGTTGTAAATGCAGCACATGTGTAAGTCAGACTAAATTAAATATTAATTTAAGTTGATAAATACATTGTCTTCCGCTTCGGAAAATAAAAACAAATTACGATCATCTATAACCGACATTTTGTAATGACATAAACAATTTTCACGTACGTCTAGAGCAAATATTGCTGTGTACCCAATCTATAATACTTAACGTACGTGTGTGTGTTCGTATGTACGTTAAGTGTTGTAGTGAATCCGCCTTGGTAGATAAAATAAAGGGTTGCTTCACTACCAGTGGCGGCTCTAGGATTGTTGCTGGGAAGGGCACAATTTGCAGAGAACTATATATAGTTGTACGCTAGTTAGCACTGACACGCTGGTATGTAGGCGCCGCTTATTACTGACTGGTCACAACACAATAAGTAGCCAGTACATATGTCATGTTCATTGGTACACGGCGGTGCCTTCACACGAGTGTACAGTTCACGGCAACTTGTGCCCTCTCCGCCAACAACCCTCGAGCCACCACCGTTCACTGCCAATGTAGTGTGGACAGAGGACAAGAAGATGCGCTAGTGGACCCTGGTCCCAGTACTGGTGGAGCGAGCTTGTTAGAAAGGGGGCGTGTGCCAGGGGAACATACTGGGGGGCAGGGCCCCAGCAGGTCCGGCGGGCGCAGGTAACGGGCCCATGTGGGTCAGTGGGGGCCGCCCGCGCTAACTGGTTTACTAATTGACTAACAAACCGAGTGCATCGAGAGGCGCTGTTCTTCCCTGGTCACTCGCCCCACTTACCGACCTAACACCGCCACAGTTCTGTCCTCAGCTATAATTAATATACCTGCTTATTAATACAAGCACAAGTATTGCGTGTGTTTATTCTATACAGGTTCAACGTCACTTCTGTGACTGGACGTTCAGCTGTATATATAGGCACGCCATTCAAGACTTCAAGTTAGTAATTGGAGAAATGAAAATTTAACTGCGTCATCGTCTTTTAGGCAAGGATCGATGTTCATATGTATTATAAAGTCACTTACTTATCTTAGTTGCAGGCTGTCTCAATCTTTCTTTGAAATTTGCTGTCTACGAGTATGCTCACGTTTTGTTTTTGATATGTTCTAGAGTCTTCCAATACGTGTCTAATAACTCGTCACCCATCACAAAGTAACACGTATGAACAAGCTTTCGGAGTCTACTTTGTACTGAAATGAAATCGTGAAATATTTCAATATCTACCAGTAATATATAATGAAACATCTCGTGGTGAAATTACGTGGTATCCTGTTGTACGGTCAGAAGCCAATTAATAATCGCTTGTTGGCATTGCATGTATATGACTGGGAAGCCTATGCTTCTAACAGACGAATGCGTGAAACATTAGAGTCGCTAATTGTTAAACTTTACATTGTCTGTACAACCGACGAATTAGATTGCCGTATACGGATACGGTATATTTAACGCAAACATAGAAACATTGTTTAGCCTGATTGTATTTCTAATTTTCTTAAACGTACTGTATAACACTAAAGTTCGGTTCCGAAGTGCATTATCAACTTAAATTATTGAAGCTATCTATAACATGTAACTAACAGATATTTAACCGAGTATATTGTACCAACCCATGCTTTGCACACCAACAGTGGCGGCTCGAGGGTTGTTGCCAAGGAAGACACAAGTTGCCGAGACAAACAATCGTCAAATATCATACAAAGACAATTTAAAAAATACCAACTTCAAATCATTTGCAATGGTTAGAGAAGGTGATTTATCGCGAGAATGAGTTCTGCCAGCATATTCGGCAAATCAGTGTAGCGTCCTGCGTCTTGTATTATTGGCGGACGGTTATGCAGCACGGTCTAGTTGTTTACAGACGAATCACAGACGTGCAGTAGCAGTGCACTAGAGTTATCATTGGCCCAGTCAAATAGGGACTCGCCAGTAACTAAAGAAAAGCGTCAGAAATGAATACATTACAATGAAGCCTAGCAAACAGTCAACTTTACCCGCGATAAATCACCTTCCCTAGCAATGGTATTTATATACAGTCATTTGGATGTGTTGTAAGAAACTATGTTGATGACGTCAGGGAAATACATGCCAGCGAAAGATTCCTCTAGCGAAACTATACCATGCCATCTATCGGCAGGATTTAGAACTACAGCACTTGTAGTGTGGAGCTTGGCGGGCGAAAGTAAATGTCCAACGACCTGGTCGCGTCTATCTTCATTGGTGCTCACAAGTCAAATTATGCAGCCAGTAGGTACCCATAAATAAATGTTTCAAAGTAAGTATCATATGAAATACAGATAGGTAGATTTAGCTTGATATTGTTTAAGTACTGTTGTATTTCAATAGGAAAATACACGGAATTACGTTCGGTAATTTGCTGTCAGCCATTTAAGTAGATTTCTTTAGAGTGCAGACATCATACAATTTTAAAAATTTGCGCTACTGATAATTATACAGATTGTAATCGTTATCGATTTTGATACACGAAATGAAAACCAGGATTTTAACGGGTGAGAACTAGTAAATATTGCAACGAACACTGTTGACACATTGTAATATTGACCCCAGCTCACAACTGAGGATCAGTCACGTGACCGCTTTCGTCACAGTCTCTCGTGTGTCTAGATGGTTACTACAACTTAATAACGAGCCACTATAGGCTATAATATAGGCCAGATGTATGTTTCAGTTCCAGCATGTTCCTCGTACAATCGCACAGCCCGCTATGTTTGTTCATGTGTTCTTTTGTAAGAGTCGATGGAACATCTCCCTAGCGGCCATGATGCTGGTCCGTGCTTGCTGGAGTGTTGATGGGTTCTGACGTCTCTAATATTGATTGTCACAACTGTACAGATTGTAAATAAATCTCTCGTAAGTATATTGAAACAGGGAACGAATGGTCAAAAGTCTAGTTTTGCTTCAATAAACATCTCACGTCTTGTAATGACAACATACACTCAATGGCAACAGCTTACATTTTGCAGTAGTAATTGATTATTCAAAGTAGTTCACTAACACTACCAACATTTTGCACGGAAAATAAATTTTTATGTAAACCAAGCAGTTCACACACACATTTCCCTCACGTTTAACTTATTCAAGGCTCCTTGGCAATTTTAGATACGTACTTACAAACAGTGGATCCAAGTTTAGAAATACTCAGTTTATCTTCCTCTAAAATATGAAGAAAAATTTTAACCTTAAAAGTAACACACGCCTTGCGGTTCTTCACACGCATTTCAAGATTTCTTTCTCTGTCTCTTCACTATTTCAGACACCGTTTAAATTGTTAAAGTCACAATCCACAAGTACACCAATGTATTATAGTCATTGTGTGTTGGCACTCTTGTTTAGTGTCACAATGTTTATCTCAGAATTAATACTCTTCACCAGCGCATACGTTCATGTTTTACGCGAGGCTATAGTCGTAAACGCAACCACCTGAAGAAATAGAAAAATTTATGAAGCAATTTTATTCCTGAGGACATACCTTATGAATTCTCGAAGTTATTTTCTTTCTACTAAAAGAAGCATGCAGCTGCTGTCGTTTTATGTATCATTCGTATTGTTGCCGACATTACAAGTCATCTTGCCTGTTAATGGCTCTGCCAACGTTATTACTCCGAGAATATTCGGGTGTATGCATTTCTTTATTTTGAACGGGCTGGTTTTGAATCGCATGTGTTCGCCATCTTATTCTACCCCATCCTAGTTACGTGACCGTGCCAGAGGCGTCGTTGTTCAGTTATATGCGACTATGCCCTAAGCGTTCATCTCTTATTTTCTTTCATGTCTTACGTGCTGCATCCTCCAGACACGACTCGCATGCCGCTTTTGTTTTATATATATCTCGTCGTTATACCTGTTAGTGCTGAACGTTCTGACCCACACATTGTTACCGGCTCAGTAATAGCCACGTAGATTAACAAACCCGCAATGATGTTGGCCCAGTAAGAAATTGAACATTGATCGCTCATTGCGGTTTTGCTTTCTCTTATTGCAAACTCTTTACTCACGTTGAGTACTTTCTGGTTAGTTTTTTTACGATTAATTCAGTTACTTTTGTAGCGCACTTCACATTAACACTTTTTCTTAACAGTACGTATCACTAATAATTAGTGACCTGAAAAATTCGCGTTTTATTTTGTCCCCAAGTTATAATTCCAGCAACTGTAAGTTCGTGCCACTTTCGCAATTGGCCCGTGACTTATTTGACACTTGATGTAAGTCGCTTAGCCAATAGTACAGAAGCAACTAAATACAGGCCCATATCACTGTGCCATAGAGCAGCCAATGTGCAGATAACGTATGCTTGAATACACAGGTGTTCTTGGAGGCTAGCTTACATGTCAGTGAACACGCGAATTTTTCATGTCTCTATTAATAATGCTCAATTTTTCTTAATTTCTTCCTGTTTTAAAAGTTGGCAAGATTTTATCTCGCATATTTTAATTGTCACTTAACTAATTCCGTTACCTTTGATTACCCACATTGTATTCAAATTATTAGAGAGTGATTATGAAATAGTTAGGCTTATCTAAAATTTGAGAAGTAAGGTACCTGTACCGAATGTGGCTCGCTTAAGGTTCAACAGTCATATGTGTCTAAGTCATTAATTATATTACTAATATATCACATGGATGATGTAAGGCAGATATTTATGGATGGTGTATGTTCATACTGAACTAGTGTGTATCGACCCCACATAAATCTTGGCATCACCACACAATGGCGGTAGTGGGCCATATCGATAACTGCGCCATACCTTGTACAGGTACCTTAGTACCTCACTAAATAATTCCTACTCTTATTATCGTACAATACAGTGTTTCAACTAAGATACATTTATGGCGATTCGTTACATCCTTAATTTATTACATGAGCGTGAATAATTTCAACAAAAGTTGTGAAACCGGCTCTTATAAAATATGTAACGTATGTAAAGGATATCCGAGTGCAGAGACTTCTGACTGGGCTCTCATAGACATCTGCAGTGTCCTGAAGGACGACATGACATAAAGTCCTACGATGGAGAAGCGACTGAAAGCTAAGATTTTGGGAATCGAACCCGCATCTCCTCGGTAGGAGATGCTACTGCGCCAACCGCGAACTCGTTTTTCCTTAAAAGATGACGTTTGGATTAAATATCTTTGATACCAAAGACATTTCATTGATGATGTTTCAACGCTGTAGACATGTTTTGCTCCTTTACGTACTAATTATTGTAGACTGATTTTTAAAAAATCAATTCAGGTACTGCAAGTAAGAATACTTTAAAAACATTTTAAATTGTGAACATATTTCTAATACCTGTGAGAATTAACAGAAATTGTATTTATTTACCATGTTCTACGTAAATAAAAATCAGCTACGCCTCCTGGTGAAATTGAACGCTTTTATTTTGACTTGTTAAAGAAATGTTTAAACATTGGTTACAACATTTTATTTATGATATAAAAATTAATATTTGAAAAATGTACGACAAATTGTTTTGACGTGTACTGAAATTGTGTGTATACAGAAGTATTGATGTATTGGCATATTTTCGAGTATTTTGCTGTGAAAATTGCAAATATAATGTGATGTTTTTCGAAACAAATGAAAATAGTTTTTATTCTAAATTTACGTAATAAATATTTGCAATTTATTGATTTTGCTTTACCTCGCGACGTATAGGCCTGCGTAAGTAGGCGGCACGTAAATAAACAACACTGTTAATATTCAGTTACACAAACTTCACTGAACTCATACGCCTTGTAGTCTATAATTATATCCAAGCATAAAGTACGTCCTTAGTAGGAGTTAAAACTATGTAGCAGCATAATACTGGAATCACAAAAGCAAAGGGTGCGACGCGAATAAAATAACTTGCAGCCAATCAACGTTGAGGCGTTTGTGGCTTCGGCGCGACAAAAAATACGGACCTGACGCGAATTTTGAATAGAAAATATTTCTATTTTATTCTGTTGCTGACGCGACAAAGCTAAATAACAAAACTTACCTTTGAGTCCAAATGGTGAAACTGGTGAGTAAGATAGTAGGTCTAAATTGCGTTTATTTATTTTACTAGAAATTTTTGTTTGTTATTATAAGCAAATAATAATAATTTTTTAAGCAATCGTGTAGTTGTGACTTTATTTCCACACGTGAGAATGCCAAATATATTATAAATAAACTTAAAAATTATAAAAGAGAGTTAACTTTAATGGCTGTCGAACAAAATGTTAGTTGCATATGTGGTGGGAAAAAGCTATTTACATTTAATGTGGTTTTAGTATTTGTCGCACAGAAGGTGAACTAGTGTTCGCAATAACGAGAGTTTTTAGTGTCGCATAGCGCCCTTCGTGTCACATCTGTCACTGTGGTTCCCGAATTGCGTGTCAGTACCTGGAAACCTTGTTTGTACATTTTTTAAAAATACTGTTTCTGTACTCACAAACACTTGTAAAAGTATGACCAGTAATAACATTTTGTAAAATAATTTCGTTTGTCAAGATAACGTTCATATTTGTAACACAATTTAAAATATATTGACACTCAACTATACTTGCAGGTTTAAAAGCGAATTGTAATTGGTCTGCAAATTACATTCAATGAAATATGTTTAGCTGAACTCATGTGAATATGAGATCTAATTAGATGCTATAAACAATAATAAATAAATAAACTTATTGTATGTCGGTAAAAGTGCGATGAAGAAAGCCAACTTTATGCTTGTTGAATTGGAAGCACATTTGTAGATATGTTGTTGCTTGCGTGATTAAGCACTTCGGCTTGAGTTCGGAAATTGATAGGCTTACTTTCGTTGTTTCTAAATTATAAAAAATTAAAAATTCTTCTTTATCAATATTACGAAATCACTTTGCTAACTATAAGGAGCTCGATTAAAAATTAACTTTCACATTCAATGCAGTAAGTATAAACAAATACGCATTTTGTAATATTACAAACATATTCATTACATTGCATAGTAGCTAGAACAGAGCTAGCTATATAACGAATTTCTTTTAAATGTTTCATGCTAATTGTATAAAAAAATATTTTCAAAGAAAATGCCAGCATGTGTAAGTAAGTTGTGTAAGATTCGCAGTTTTCGCAAGTCTGTATGTAAATGTTTATATAGAACAATGCGAGAAATGCCTGCATACAGACACGTCGACGGCCCAGTTGAAAAGGAAAACAACTAAAATTCTTCAGTTTTGAGTAAAATAGACATATAACGACTTCCGTTCCACCGGTTGGTGTTAATTTGAAGTAAAAGTAAAGATGCAACTGTTTCATGTTTTTAAAATATTTATAGTCTGCCGTTGCTGAAACTATCACCCTTTAAATTGAAAGAAATACAATATCTAGAACTTTACTGGCAATCATAATAAAGTGCCACGTTATTAAAACAAGTGAATTTAAGTGTTGTTTTTCTTTTCAACTGGGTAGAGTGCACTTCTGTCTATGTGCTAGTGAGCCAAACTAAAAAATTCAACCTTTTAGTTGTTTCTCTCTTGAAAGGGCCATTGACATTCATTTTTAAGTCGAGGTGCTAGATTGTCACAACATGCGCACATGTTTGCAAAAACTTGATGTACCTCGAGAATCTGTAGGAATGAACTCATAGTATAGCTAACCGCATTTTATTAATGTACGTTCTATTGACATCAACCTCATTTCAAGCAAATACGTTTGTCTGCATTGCATGAGAGAAAATCCTGATACGTCTTGGACTTCATTACAAAGTTTGTCTATGTCAAAATATTACGATTTTTAAATAATAGTACAAACTGCTAGACATAAATTACAGAATTTGAATTCATATATGCGGTTCGCAGTTGTAAACGTATAGATTATTATTAATGCTAGTAAAAGCCATTTTACCGTTTTGTTCGATCGTTCTTTTTTCTGGCTCGTTCACATTTTCCCTTATAAATATTCCTCGTCGAGAGAGGTATTGCCTTTGATTATGGCTTAAACACTAGACATATTTCATTCTTAAAACGTAAAATTGCGTTAGTAACCAATTACTTGGTCATAAATATAATATTACGTTTTCATTACGTGAAACTCGTCTTACGTAATTTTTACATCATAATTAGGGGGATTACAGTGACGAAACCATTCAAAAGACAAAGTAAGGATGAGTTATACGTATTCTAATATGTAATGTCTATGGCAAATAAAATTATGATAGAGAGTCTTTTTACTGTCCCAATGAATGGCAGCTGTGCTGCGTGCGGGATCCATCTTCGCATGTAACTTACAACTGGCTGGACCTCAAGATGATGTAAGAGGGCCTTCAAATTATCAGCGTAGTGGGTCAATCTAAGATCGTCAGCACAAAAGACTGGTCAATTCTTCTATAACTGTCGGCTTCCGAACTTGTCGGCAACCTTAGATACGTTCTCCGCTAGCGTGCAATGACGGATACTAACCCAGACACGCGATGGTAAACAAGCCTTCACAAATCAGGTATGATTATTGGTTACTGTACGGGCATGCCGAGGCCTCAAGGTCAGAGGGGAGGAGGTAACTTAACGGCTCTAGGCCTGCCATGGAACATACGTGCCACTGGCCCTATGTTCACAAGGTATGATTTACAACTAACCTCGTCTCTCTAATGAAGCTACAATATAAACTGCAGCACAAAAGAGGGATAAGTTCGGAATCACTGGCTGACATAAAATAAGAGTTATCGTGAGTTAAATGAACAGGTCTTCACCCTCATTCCCTAGTTTTCAACTAAGATCCAAGCTTAACATTCTTACGTGTATGTGTTGGATATTCTTGTAGTGTTTTTACTGTACTTATTAATGCCATCGCAAATCCTTTGTGGCTTAGTTAAGAGGGAATAGTATATAATTCAGCGCTAAAAGCCTCAGTTCAGAATTGTAGGTTTCTCGAAGCCAATTTGCAAAAATAAAAGATTGAAAAAAAAAAAAAAGCAATCCCAGACAATACGTTTTACCAACTTTCTGAGCAAAATTTTTTTAGTAACGTATTTCTGAAGAACAATCTCTGATGCCGAAATTTCGTACATTTAATTGCAGCACAAGAGATTACGCTTAACTAATTCATCATTCTAGGTAAATGTTTGCTTATAAGGTTCGCAAATATAATCATCAAGGATTGTTGTTTTGTGGATTGCCTATATTGACTTTCAAAAAGTGCAGATCTCAAATGCAGAACTCAGCTGTTTTTTTATCTCCCACGCCCTCTTAAAGTTCCCGTGTACGTGTTTCCCGATACAGAGAATTTCAGTTTAGGAAGTTGTCTGAGAGTAGTTTTATTAGTTTACACACACACGCACAACATATCACTGATTGAGTCTGTAACCCACTTACTTTAAAAGTATGTTCGTGTTTATCAAAATATGTTAAATTTTCAATAAATACGTATGTTCTCAAATACGTCTGTATTATTTCAATGTCAAAACTTAAAGTACGCATATTTACAAGTTGGGAACTATCTGCATTCTGCTTTCAGAGTAGTTACAATATTGCTATTTAAATCCTTGCATTAATATTTGCTTTGTTATTTTCTCAGATATGTGAAATTATAACTTTGTAATGAAATGTGTGTGTTCCGTACTGAGGAAGGCACGAGATTACGCGTGTATATACACATTATAGTGTATCGTCTGGTTAGATAAAAAAATTTCTAAATAAGCCTACATATATTTAACAGTTAGAAAAAAATACTGTTTTTTGTCAAACACTTAACGATGAAAAAATACAATTTAATTTGCCAAGTTAATACTGAGAGTGAACAAGTTCATTAAATTACTAAGTGCTAATGCAAGTACTTCACAGACACTTTAAAACAACTTGTTTGTTCAAACACGTACATTTTTACAAGTGTGTAAAAATATGCTTGGGGAACAGCTACTGCTGAATGCACTATTTTGTAAACGCTATGAGAATTACACGGCAGTGCAGGTATATATAGGTTGAACCAGTTTAGGTTTATTAATTGACCATACACAAGCATCGCATACGTTTTTCTTCTTTCAGGGTTACAAAACTAATTAGTGTTCACGTTATTAATAGTGTATTTTTATTTTTTCCGAAAACCCTCTGCATATTTTTCTCAGCTTAAAATTAAGTATTCTGAAAATATCAAAGATAATCTACAAAATATTTACAAGATTGTAATATGCAGCTAAAGTTCGTGGGTTTATGGTTAGAAACAATATTTAATAAAAGATAAATAATGTAGAGATCACAAATACGATTGAAAATGGCGACGGGAACCGATGTGGAAACATTATGTTCCTCACGGACTTGTTTAATGAGCAGTGATTGGATGTTTTACTCTCGGCGTCCTGTACACACTTGATGAACTCCACCGTAGACCAACGACCATGAAATATTTGCCGGCTACTAGATGTGTTGTGACCACTCTGTAGTAAGGAGCACCTGCACATCAGCGTGTCAGTGGCTGTAGAGTCAACCAGCGCACAACCCTGTACATCTCTTGGAAACTGCAGCCCTACCTGACAACATGATATTGGTGTGTACGGAACTAAGGAAAACCTGGGAAACATTTACAGTAAACTATGGTTCAGAGGAGTGAGGGAGGGAGACAGAGAGACAGACAAATTAATCACGGGAATATTGATGACTGGGTTCCACAATAGCAAGAGATGATGACTAGAGACACTGAAAAATCGCGAAAATATTTAGCATAGTCTCCAATAAACTGTAGTATCTCAATCGTGACACGTGTGAACAGTTTTCTGGCAATACCACATACGTTCTGTGTTACAACTGTACAGTTCTTATTGGGTCTGTTGAAGATGGACACAGTACTTCATATAAACTGTATACAATATAAGTGCAAAACCTTCAGTGTTATACATAGTATGTTGGAGTCTAGCAAACAATCAACTTTTCCCGCGATTTACCAGTGTCTCTAATGATGACGTATCGCGCGAAAATGTTTGGTACCAACATATCCTTGAAAACACTGTAGTTTTTTGACATGTATGATTGGATGTTATATGTGTGACACAACGTAGTTGTCTGCAGACCAATAATAAGCATCAAACTATTACAACAGCAGGATTCTTATTGGCTCAGTCAAATAGGGTAACAGCTCCACGTACAAGCGAAAACCAGTAATATTTTCATAAGTTGAACGTGCGTTGAAATACAGCAAACAGTCAAGTTTTCCCTCGATAAGTGAGTAAGTGAGAGATTTTGGCCATCGCTTAACAGCGAGGTCTTTAGCGATGGTGAGGAGTGACGTGAGGTTAGTATGGAGCAGCGCCGGAATGAAAGTGCGAGGAGAGTGGGAGATCCCCAAGAAATCCGCCGACCAATTCCATCGTCCGGCGCGAATCTCACATGCGAAAATCCGGGGACCGACCCCGCCGGGAATCGAACCCGGATCGCCTTGGTGGGCAGCGAACGGTCTGAACACTCGGCCACCGCGGCTCTCCCGCGATAAACCATCATCTCTAACTATAAAATTTACGTGGCCGACGATATTTCTCTTATTCGTGTTTCTCCACTTGACCAAGCCAAGATATTTCTGGCACACGTGTAACGACCATTCGTTATTCGTATATGCAATAGTTAGTTCAATAGCGGGGCCGCGGTGGCCGTGAGGTCAGACCTCTCGCCTCCCACCAAGGTGATCTGGGTTCGATTCCCGGCGGGGTCTGTCCCAGGATTTTCGTATGTGGGAATCGTGCCGGACGATGCCGCTGGTCGGCGGGTTTTCTTGGGGATCTCCCGCTACCCCCGCCCATTCATTCCGGCACTGCTCCATACTCACATCACGTCATCCCTCACAAGCGCTAAAGACCTCGCTGTTAAGGGGCCCGTCTCGTGGCAAATGTGTTTGTGTGAGTGAGGTATGGTGCTAAGGGCGATGTCGTATGGGTAGAGACACTGGAAAATCGCGAAAATGTTTAAAATAGTCTCCAATAAACTGTATTATATTAACCGTGACACGTGTGAACAGTTCTGGGATAAATCACACACGCTGTGTGTCCAAGCTGTGCAGTTGTAGCTGGGCCTGTTGTAGAGAGAACAAATGCTACAAATAAACGATAGATAGCCAATGTTCATATAAAACATTCAGTGTTATATACATCATGTTGGAGCCTAGCAAATAGTCAACTATTCCCGCGATTGTCCAGTGTCTCTACATATGGGTAGAGACATGAACTTTTCGCGAAAAGAAATTTGCCTCACTTTGTGTCAGTGACTTGTGTGCACGTCTGCAGACTTGCTTCACGGTCAGAGATTGGATGTTTTGACATTCGTGTGTCGTGGGGTGTTACACGCAAGTCACAGACGTGTGGTGTTACAGTAACCTTATTGTGATTGGTACAGTCAAATGAGAAACGTCACAGTTCAAAGGCACGCTGCCAATATCTATGAAGCAGAACTGCAGACATGCACATAAGGTACTGGAACAAAGTGGGGCAAAATTCTTTTCGCGAAAAGTTCATGTCTCTACATATGGGCCATACAACGGTGCGTCGCCTCTACGCTTCAGGCGTGCAGTCTTCGCGAAAAAACAAATTTCCTATGGGACTTTAAGTGGTGACCCTATTGTTTTATTTACGAAATCACCTAACCAAAGTCCAATGCACTACCCTTATGTGGTTTCACATGTATTCGGCTAGTATATTTTCCGCTATAGCAGCCTGAAAACCCCGTTTTAAACCATTTTGACGTGCCCTTAAAGGGGATTTCTTATACGTGTATTGTCTTGAAAGTGCTTAAGGGCAGTCGTCTGAAGTGTGTGTTCTTTTAGTAGAGAAACGGCGTGAACACACGTGTATTAGTTTCGGTGTAAAACTTTTTCTTCCAACACGCTGCAGTGTGATTTTATGGCAAGGAGGCGGGCCCCTTAAGCGCTGACCAAAATCTCTCATTCATTAGTTGGATAGCGTGAAAAATTTGTCGTCCAATGATACAACTTGCAATTCACTTCAGTGTTTTGGAAAGCTTGTCAGCATCAGTGTTATCGCTATTTTCCATGCTGACTCTCCCCGTGGGATATTCTCCACAAAACTAACATAACATTGTTATTTAAAGACAAAAGGGAATATTATTGTTTTACAATGGCTGATGCTCTTGTACTCTAACGTCAGTATAATTTGACAACAGCGGCTAGCGACAGGAAGTTTTCAGTAACGAGTGTTCTACCACTTTATTTCAGTGCCTTAAACCCAGTTTACACCGAAAATATAACAATAACAACGTTAATTACAAAATTTTACCTACAGAAATGTTATTAACAAATTCTCAGCTATGGTACACTATTTTACGGCAATGTTTATAGCAGATCTGCTATTAACATTGCTGAAAACATCAATCTTACTAACAAAGTTGTAAGACTGAAGAACGGAATTTAATAGCAATGTTGTTGACAAAAATACCTGCAATATTGCTAATAACATAGCTAGTAACATATGTTATCTAGAACACCTTAGAATGGATTGGGAAAATAATGTCATCAACATTGTTGTGACAAAGCTATTAATATGTTTCTAAAATTTATAACTTTTGTTGCTAGCGAATGTTTTCAACAAAATGTTAGTAGCAGTTGTTACATACACACACACACACACATATATATATATATATATATATATATATATATATATATAACAACTGCTACTAACATACATATGTTAATATTAACGAAGTTGATAACAGAAAGTTGGCAACAATGTTGATAACATGATGTTGTTACAAGTTTAAGAAAAAATTTTATATGTGGGCAATTCCCATGAGTCATTTTGGGATAGAGGTCTTATAATTAGAAATAAAAGAATTAAATTAAGTACTGGATTAAATAGCTCACAAAGCTACGAAATACACAAAACAGTAATCAACTATAACTCTTCCAACACAATTAGTTATGCACACAATTACTTCTGTGTCTCAGACACGTTAATTAACTTTGACAATTAAAGCACAAAAAAATGTCTACCATCAATTAATTAAACACTACAAATCACAATAAAAATTCAGTCATATAGCCAATCAACAGTCTCTCAAATAGTGACAGTGTACAACCTTAATAGTCCGCAGTGGTGATGAATCCCCGTGTGCTGCACAGCACCCCGAGTGCACCGCTGTCTTCACTCTTGAGGTCTTCGGTTCGACTCCCGTCGCGCACCTCCTCTTCGCCCGTCAGCCCACAGCAGCAGTCCTCTTGTTTCGCCCAACACTGCTCCAAAGGTAGCCGCCTGCCGCCTCACAGTAGACTCTGACGTCACCAAGATGTCTTCACCAGTAGCTCTCCACAAGCATAGCACCTTCCTCTAGCACGACCAATAACGAACTCCCTCAAATCTGTCGATTCGGCCCTCTTATACTCTTCGAAACAGTCGCGGAATAACTGCATTTCATGGGTCTAAACATAGACATTTCAACATGTTTCGGACGTGATTTGAGTCTCGTAGGCCGCTTCGCAGGGTAAAAGCGCAGTTGGGACAGGTATCTATGACGTAGCTTCGGCGTGTCTTCCATCACGTAGCCGCCCGGCCTGTGAGTCAGGGGCCAGTCCACAAAGTGTTACGAAACAGCTGCCTACCACTGGCCTCCAGGTACATGGCACGCAACAATATCAACAGTTTTCAAGCATTTTTAAAACATTGTTAATAACTTAGTTGGAAAAACGTGTTATCAGCAATGTTACCGTTGGTGTAAATTAGGCTTTACTTGCGCACCTGCATCTCTGCTGTGTGGTCAGTGATTGGATGCCGTAACATACCATGTCTGGAGGTTAAACCCGCAAATCACAGACGTGTTGTGTCACAGTCACCCGTGCACTGATTGGCACAGTCAAATGAATAATAACTCTGCACAAAAACACTCTGCCAATAACTATACAGGTGTGTGCGTAAGGCACTGAAACAAGCTGAGACAAATATATTTTCACGAAAACTTACGGTTCCTACATATGGTCAATTACAATGAACGTCTCAGATTGATTTGGGAGCTAACGAATGTCGACTGACAAAGCATAAAACATCTATAGTACTTGGTAGTGTCCTCGAAACTGGTAAATTTGACCGAAGTTATGCGACACCGAGAGTACATGATGGACACAGGGAAACCGGTTTATTTCGGTTAAAGTTGACAGATTTCTAGGCTTCGATATGACATGTCCATATCTGAAGTTCTTCATTTGTTATTGACGTGTCTCCATCTGACTGAGCCAATGAAAAGTCTAGTTCGCCGCTACTGAATAATTTTAATTGTTTCTAACCAATTGCATAACTATCCTCCAATCAAAGCGCCGGCCGTTACACACTGCTGCGCAAAGTAATGTGGCACGGAAGAATCTAGTTAATTACTTCTATCTCTGACCACTGAATGTTTCCCACAAAATACACGACACTAGGACCTGCGGTTGGCGTAGTGGTTAGAGAACTCGCCTCCCACCAAGGCGATCCGGGTTTCATTCCCGGCGGGGTTTTTCCCCGGATTTTCGCATGAGAGAATCGTGTCGGACGATGCCGCCGGTCAGTGAGGGTTGTTTTTGTAATCTCCCGTTTCCCCCGCCCCTTCATTCCGGCGCTGTGTTATACTCACATCAAGTCACACCTCACTAGCGCTGAAGACGTGAATCTTCTTCAGTCAACATGCCATGTATATGTTTGTGAAGCAACTGTAGGTATTATTGCTGTGTACTTGGCGAGCCAGGATGTGATATGCTGATATATAACTGTGGCGGGCGTGTATGGCAACAAGAGTGCGAGGTTGTGTGGCCAGGATGGCGTGGACGCGCGGCGCTGCACATTTAGGCCAGGCGACGACTATACCGAGCTCGTCACTACGTCCATAGAGCGAAACTACAACTGACTTCACTACAGCCAAGGTCTCCCGCCATGACAACATCTCTTGTTACAACACCACCTCGTACACACCCCTGGCTAAGCCGCGCTGCTGAAACCCTCCCTGTGGTGATGTAGTCGGCCCACCTAGGAGATGTGGGTTCGATCCCCGGCGAAGCTGATCACACATTTTTCCATGTGGAAAACATAGCGGACATTGCTGTTAGCCGTAAGAGGGCTTTCTTTGTTACCTCCCGTTTCCTTCGCCTTTCTTATTCCGTCGCTACATTTGTCGTCCTCATTTCATTTCTGTTTCCTCCAGGTCGGGGGTGTGCGATGGGCTGTCCTATCTTGTTATCAGAATCTCGGTTGGGTACAGTGCAAGAAGAAACCTTGTAAAGGCAAGTGGTTCCCTGGGCCTAGTTGCGTTTTCATTCAGTTCCATACCCTCTCCCGCACGCACACGTGGGTGTGTGTGTGTTTATATATATATATATATATATATATATATATATATATATAAAGCCACACATCGAGAATAACAGACATCGTTCAATTGTGGAATATTTTCTTAGTTTTTCTTGTGAATATAATTCTTCAGAAATTTGCACCAGCGTGTTTTTATTATTATTTAGTTTATTTATATTTCTGCAATATGTATTAAAATATTTTGCACGTCTGTTTTATATGTGAATTGCCCTTTTTTAAGTAGTAAATTACCTCCTGTCAATACACATTTTATAACAGAATGTACTAACCTTGTGTGTGCAGAGAAAGAGAGAGAGAGAAGGTAAGAGAAGGAAGAGAGAGGGAATGTAAATGAGAAAAGAGGAAATTTTCTTTTATTGTGTAAATTCTTGCTGGAGAACAAAGTAAACAAATTAAACAGTCATTGAATTGCGATTTGGTGTCTCACAGATATGTGATAACAGTGTTGTAGGTTTACTAGTAATTGGTACGTTCAAATATTTCAATGGTTCGTGATATTACGATTGCTGCTCCAGTAACATATTATCTGCACCCGCAGCAGCACAACGTCGGGATATCGCGGTATATGCAATCATTTTCACCATGATTTCTATATACCTCCCGAACGTTGTAAATGATATAATGCGTGAATACCATTCGTCCTCACAACCATTTATATATGCATACCACTTTGAATATTTGCGACTTTGTATTTTAATATTTTCAGGTATAATTCCCTGGTTTCGCTTTTAATATTGCAACCCTTAGAATTGCACTTCTGTACTTCTTAAGACTTTATGTCTGTCTATATCTTACTTGCTCTCCACGCCTCCTTACGCCAACCTTCCGGGAAAAAAACTTATCTGTCCCACTATAGAGCGTTATATGCCAAATTTTTCTTTAGTGTAGTACAGCGGAATATTTTCTAAAACATTTAAACAAGATTGACTACTGCCATAATGAATATAACGACGCTGCTAGCAATGAAACTAAGAATCAAATTTATCTCTATGCGATATTTATTTAATTACGAATTAATTTTTTGTATATATTGAAATTAGAACTATGAAAACTGGGTAATGTATTGTTACCAATATTCCCACCGTTATCAACAGTATCATTTCTTAGTGGTCTTCCGTCCTCTTTCAAATGCGCTACCCTCTCTCAGGGTATATTAGTTGACGTTAATAAGTTTAATTGACTTTTTACATGTAATAAAGAATCTGAAAGCAAAAACACATAACGTCTATGCGCACATGTTAATTATTTCGAACTTTAATGTGTCTTACAATTAAGATTTTATCAGTTTATTATTAGAACGAATTGGGTTTACTGCTCTGGTTGAAGGTGTTAAGACAGTGCCATAGTAACTGAAGCTCACTTAAGAACGTATCAACGAGTGTGTGTTATGTCTGTGAACGAGCAAGTGAAAGTTACGTAGACGTGATTACTTTATTAACCTATCTTATACCCCATAGACTCCGAATGAGATAAAAGTGACGACTTAAGTATCAGTAACGTTAAGATATAAATAAATTATTACTGTGCACAAAACTTCAAGTTCAGTGTTATAAATAGTTGTCAATTAAATTCTTCTTTCCGACGATCAAACTATATTACTTAATAGAATGTTGTGAAACTGCAACTACACGCAACATCGTTAACGTACGAATGCATTTTGCTGTGGAAAACTGATCATGTATATCTAAAAAAATATTGCAACATATAAAGTGCGCATTTATTACAGCTTTACATGTGTAAACAAGGTAATCTTCATACAGGTTGGCGACTCATACTTAAGTCACATGTTCATCATTAAAGGCTATACATAACAAAAAAAAAAGTGTTATAATTATGATGTGATGCGTTTATTTTGGGACATTCTTTGAAATTTTTAACAAAAAAAAAGCGTTTACTGTCAACTTATAAAGGCAGGTTTCGGGATATGACGTTGTACACATGCAGAAAGCATGAATTTCGTTTGTGTGCTAAAAAGTTACAGCTCCTCATCCAAGTGAACTGATAGAGGAAATCTTACGCATTCAGAGAAGAAGGGTGAGTACAGTCAGAAAGATGTATAGGTTTTAATATGGCCGAACGTGCTCTTAAAATTGGAATTAGTTAACTATTTGGTTGCCTGGTGGATTTCTTTCTCTCAACAAGAGGGTTGAATCTAGCTATTTTGTTATATGAACAAAGTGAATGTTTTAATGTTTTTATTGTTAGGGCGACATTATTTCGTTGGAGCAAATACATATTTGTTTGGCGATATGCAAAGTGATATATGGTTGACCGTAGCCTACGAAACCTTTATTATCTATGCACTATACACTGCAAAATTTTTTTTGTACTTTTACAAAGATAAGCCTTGGAAACCCAGTCCCCAAAGAAATTCCTTGTGAAACTACACCGGTTATCTTTGTAATTAAATACAAAGTATATGTTTGTAAAATTACAAGGACTAGCCTTGTAGCTGAACTTTCAATACGGGAAAAAAAATTAAATGTTCATTGCACTTCATAAATAACACTGAACTTATTTATCAAATAAATTTTGAATAAATGACGTATACAAGAGATTGTTTTGAAAAAATTAAAAAAAAAATTCTCGGGAGGTGCTAAGTTTCGAACCACACCCCTAGACCACTGTGACTTACGTATCGGTTAGTCTTTATTTATTTGTATACATTAAATGTTAAGTTCAGTAATAATTCTTCCTTTTAAACCACGCAATTAATATAAATATTTACTTTATTCCAGAAAATACTTTTCAGAGGTTGTGATCTTTGCATAAGTAATTTCCGGCGAACTTACGATTTTTGTAGGCTACCACACATTTTTTTCTAAGGGTTTTTTTACAAACAAAATCCTTTTAACATTATAAACTAATAATTTTACAAGGAATATTTTCAACATTTACAAAAGTTTGTACAACTACGAATAAATATCTTGTCATATTTTACAAAATAATTTACAGTGCATGAACTGTCGGTATAGGTACAAGGAATTCCTTTGTTTGCAGTATTACAAAGTTTACCTTTGTAACTTCATAAGTTAATGATTTTACAAGGACATTATTTGTACTTTTACAAGGACTTGTAAAAGTACAAAGAATATACTTGTAAATTTTACAAAAAAATGTTAGAGTGTAGATTGTACCGGTGCTTTGTGATGTATTTTACAATTAAAAATTCTGAACGTTTTCATTAGGTTAAGTGATTTATCGCGAAAATAAAGTTGACTGTTTGCTTAGGTTAAATGAAACATTTGCCTGCCCTGCCCGGCATCTGATTTCTTTATTTGCTCGTAACTATTTAAGTTATCCAATGATAATTGCGATAGGCTGGGCTACTGCTTAACGCGGTAGATACGTCTGCAGATGGTTAAATCGTATCAAACATTCGTCGTCCAACAATCTTAGCCACAGGATGCTTCATAGTTGTGGAAGCACATTCGTAGAATGTATTTACAACTATATTTATCGTCAGAGACCCTGTTATTTCGTGTTATATTAGACTTCCAGTCTGCTGTCTGTACACTCGGAAGATACTGCTGTTATTTCATTGGCTGGCATTGCCATAGGAAGCCAGGTAACAATATATAGTGAACCGAAGTTTTCTGTGAAAATATTTCTGCACCACTTTGTTCAGAGCCTTGCCTGCACATCTGCAGCCCTACTGAGGGGTTATTGGCAGTGGCGGCTCGTGGGTTGTTGGCAGGTAGGGCTGCAGTTGGCAAGAGCTGTACAGGGTTGTGCGCTGGTTGACTCTACAGCCACTGACACGCTGATGTGCAGCTGCCCCTTACTACTGAGTGGTCACAACACATCTAGTAGCCGGTAAATATTTCATGGTCGTTGGTCTACGGCGCGTTCACCAAGAGTGTACGGTTCTGACTAATTGCAGCCCCACCTGGCAACAACCCACGAGCCGCCACTGGTTACTGGCTGTATGAATTTGTATGGCGTTGTCTTTCACGTGACAGTGCCAGTTACAACAAGGTTAACTGCAACACCACACGTCTGTTATTTGTGTATAGATCCACAAGACGCTGGAAGTTACGACATCCAGTCACTGGCCACAGCCACACGGAAACGACAGAGCAAAGTGACGAAATGAAGACTCATTGTACTCGAATCCGATAGTATCCTGGTATCTCGCTTCCGGTCATCTTATGCTTTCGGTTTTTTCATGGTTTCTAGAAATCACTCCAGTTGAACGATGGGACGGTTCCTTAACAAAGACCATGACTAGAGCCAGGGATTTTTGGTGAAAAGAATTCTGCAACAATTTGTTTCAACGTCTTATGTGAACACCTGTTTCCTGCTTCATGGTCAGTGATTGTATGTTTCTAACGCTCGGCGTCTCGGCGTTCTACCCGAAAATCACAGACGTGTGGTGTCGCGGTAACATTGTTCTGGTTGGTGCAGTCAAATGAGCCACGCCTCTGCCCTGTTATATTCTGCCAATAATCACGAACCAGAGTTGCAGATGTACACGTTAGGCATTGAAACAAGATGTTGCAGAATTCTTTTCACGAAATATCACTGGCTCTAAGCATGGCCTATAATTCTCCTAATATAAAGTTGTGTGTAACCGTCTGCAATGATCTCGCTGTCGACGGGATGTGAAGCACTGTAAAAATAAACCGGAGCTGAGCTATTCCAATTCTGGAGGTTTACTGATATGTCTCTGTCCTTCAGACATGCTGTGTCAAATTTCTGTCAAATGGCACAAGTATGAACGTACGTAATAACTGTTTGAAGTCAAGTCTGAGAGTAAAATATAATGTCTAATATGTTAGGGTCATGATACATTCGTAGGGTCTCTTAACTCTATAGGCCTCATTAAACAACCCTAACTTATAACATTTAGTCCATTACATACCTATAATCGAGCCTCTGTATCCTATAACCTGTGATACATTCTATCATCTAACCTTCACAATTTAATAATTGGTTTCTAACTGTATTTCACAATTGAGAAGGTGGGAAGGGCTAAAGTAGTTTGTTTTCTTGCAGGTCTAAGACTCCTGTGCATGGGATTTAAGAGTTAGTGGCCCTGGCGCGCATAAGTATTTAAAATGTTTCCAATGCGTTGCTTATCCACGAAAACTATGTCCCTGTGAATTTAAAAATGCCATCCGCTGTTTAAAAACATGTTTTCCATGCTTCTCAAAAGTGCTAAATATAACTCTTTCACGTTGTTGTAGCTGGGAAGATATCAACCACTGTCGCAAAACAAAACCACACAAACCAGCGTTGGACTTCACCACGTTCTTTCTAGACGAGAAACAACAGGATCATTGCTTCAAGTCCCGTTGAAAACACTTACTATGAAAACATTGCGCGCTAGTTTAGTCCTCCGAGCCTTGAGGCGATGAGTAGAGGGACGTCCATTTCGCGGATACATCTGGCAGCAGTCTAGACTTGTCAGCCCTACACACCCACTGGCCACAATCCATTATCTATTGGCTTATAACCGTACAAGCGGGTAGCAACGATAGCACTTCACATTATTATCTTATTCACTACTGACTTGCAGTAGTGAAATGCGTTTCGTAATAGCCGCCAGCAAGTTACACACATGACAATGAAGTATACATAATTGGCGTTCAACCTGACCTGGAATGTATCTGCGAAATTTACGTCCCTCTAGCGATGAGGTATTTGTCGAACTTGCTACATTCGATTTTTCGGCTTCCTCGTTTCCCTGCCTAAAACGTTATAATAATAATAATAATAATAATAATAATAATAATAATAATAATAATAATAATGATAATAAGCTAGCACCCAGTAACTGTTCAGCGTTTGATGCACGGAGACAGGCGAGGGATAGTATTCAGATTGCTGTACTCTACATCAACACCTTCTCTTCTATTCACTGCTCACCAAACTTGAGTGCAGTGCTTTCGTTTAAGTTTTTTATGGACTTCAAGCGACGATCTTACACTTTCACTGGTCAAAAATTAGTAGTAAAGTCCAATGCATGTTTATAACGTAGTGTTTGACGAATCTGGGCGGTATTTTTTGTACTTATGACAGTCTAACAAACCGTTTTGTAGCCATTTTAGAGGGAGCCCAGAATGATGTTTATAATAAACATGGTGTATTTAAAAAATAATAAAAACACTTTTTTGTGGATAAGTTTAGCCGAACGCTACAACGTCGTCCGTGTACCACGTACATAATACTCTTAATATTTGCTCAGTTTTCTGCAGGGTATGTCTGTTAATGTGTGATCCAAAGAAACTTTGCGAGTTCATTCGAGAAGTTTGACTTTTAACTCGTTTTCGTGTAAGATATTTGCTCTATTATTGCGTTGCTCATTAAACTGATTTGTGAATACCATTGGCACAGATGAAAACATGAATTCCCGAGTTAGTTAAACAGATGTACGTACATGTGGTCACTTATTAGATCAAAGGTCTATGGACGTACGGACAAGTAAGTTTCTGAGAACAGAGCGTACATAGTACTGTAGAGTCAAACCAGTAAGACGTTGAACCAGGGTTGCTGGATCTATACAGGATGTTAATGAATGACGTTTAAAACTCTCTGTAACGCGGAAGGGGATACTAAGACGAGTAAAATGATATAAGACACTTGGTGTCGCAAATGCTGGCAAGTGCCTGAAAAACGGCAAATAAGCTGTGGACAGTGAAGTATGAATACTACGTTTGAATAGCAACAACTGGTGCATTCCGTGACATTTCCCCGTTCACTCTAGCTACTCTCTTATCTTGTGTATGTATTAGCAGTTAGAACCACTGCACTACAGAAATTACTAGTCTGGCAGTTGTAGTATGCAGGTGGTGCCAACGGAATCGAACCGACTGGGGCTTCAATGGCCGGCTAGTATTTTTTACAAATATCTGCACTCCGATGAACTGTCAGATCTGCCCAATTTATGCGCTGGTTGACTTCTCAAAAATTATTATTTGCTACATCAACACAGATTTTGAATCTCACATACCACAGCTTGTGTGCCGTTTTTCAGGCCCTTCCCAGCATTTGCGATACCAAGTGTCCTATACCATTTTACTCATCTTAGCTTCTCCTACAGCGTTATAGAGAGTTAACATCATGTATAAATCTTACGTTATTTTACAGGTAGCTCACAATAAAGTGAGCACTTTCGCAGACCATCTTGCCTACGAAAAATAATAAAAACATTTTGTTAATTGTGATCCCAGACATTAACTACTGCGTACAATACATTCTGAAAAATTATATTGTTACTTGAATTCATACATCTGCATTTAAAATTGGCAGGAAATTAAAAATTACTTGAAAGGAAAAATATGGCCTATGCGTTTCAAAAGTGTACAATGTATTCCTAACCACGTATACTCATGTTTGAAGTAGTATTGTCCTCAAACAAACTCGCTAAAGTCAGGTATTCGTGTATACGGGACCCAGAATCCTGCGAGAGCTGTGCTGTGTATCCGTGTGTCCCTCTGTGCCGAAGTGGTCGAGTTCTTCTCTCGTGGCCTCGCACCAGTGGGTGAACGTCCTCCAGGTATTTTCACGCCTTCGGTTCGCCACGGCGAATTCGCGGCTAATGTGGGGCTGTGCGCTGTAGTGTCGCACTTCTGGACTGTGGGACGGGATGGACAGGGGGAGGGGCGTCAGCCATGAGACAAGACGTGCGGCGATACGCTCACTCGCAAACCAACTCCGGTACCACACCGCACGTGTCACGTCTGGGCGGGTCGAAATAACATTTTATACAAAATATCGTTTCATTCTTGGTAAACCACTAACGGGTTAAATCAGTAATATAAGTACTTCATGTCGTTAAGTAGTCCAACCAAGTTATTTTTTATTTCACTGTCTGTACCGTTGATAATGATACGACATAAAACACACAGGTGCGTCATTTAGGGTGGCAGGGGGGGCAAGTGTTCCCCTGGACTTAGAATTTTAAGTGTATTAAATATATTATTTTGTATTTTGTTATTTAAATAATGCTAACTTAAGCACATAAAACTTAAGTTTTATTATTAAAGTTTCTAAATTACACATACTTAATTAATAAAAAAGATGCAACAAGGTCACTGTCGCCGAAGAAAAATCTTGTCCCCCCCCCCCCGAGTAAAATCTGAAATGACGCCTCTGAAAACACGTGCTCAGAAACAAGTGATATGAAGGTGTACGTGAACTACCGAAGTCCTCACAAACGCTTGTAACCTTCCTCGGTTATTTGAAGAGTAATATTTATATAAACTTAACATTTGTTCCTGTTTTTATGGTAGGTGCTACTAATAACGAATAACACAGGAATTTTTTACACCTTAAAAACTGCGAATTCAGTCTGTCAGTTCCATGAAATATTCTAGGTGCTTTATAGAAACTCTATGAAACAACCGCACTCTGCCGCGTCATCAATAAATGGCAACGCACGAGCGTCCGCCTTTGGTGAAGAGGAACACAGAGTCTTATAATATAGACTGGCTCGAACTTCGCGGCCAACCACGCCTGTGATCACGGCAACCCTAGGTACATCAACGCCTTGGTGATGACCACGAAGAAAGCAAATCTTAATAGAAATGTAAACTCCCGCGAACGTCCGCAGTTCTGGGCACAACCACCCCTCGTGGTGATCACGATAGTCCTCCTCAAGCTCTCGAACGAACGCTCTCACTGCACTTTCTTCAAAAAACTCCCCCTTATACTCCCAACTAATCGTAGAGTTTCTGGACGACTGATAAAAATAACCATGGCCTTTCCACCGTATCGGTTTAATATTTCTTTTCAAAATTAACACAGGTTGACATTTACATAAACGTGAACTTATATACAAAATTTGGACCCTTTATAATGACTAATATTTTGATAATATTAAATTTCACTGCGGAGGGGGTAGGTGAAGCCACGCCCCTGCACTGACCTACTTCCAGCCTGTGAGTTCTGTTTTCAACACCAGTTCAAGGTCTCTGGCAGCTAACATCTTATGTTTACAGCTTTCTCTCTTCCCCACTGTGTGGAGGGTTAAATGACCGTGAAACAATTCAAATTTCCTCTCAAACCCTTCGCCTCTGGCCAGTGCGCAAAACTAAATTTAGTATAAATTACATTCAACAAATTATTGCGATTGAGTAAGATTATACACATTAATCTGAATACAATTATATTTCAACGGGCTCTGTACTACAATTTTAACACAATTAATTTAATTACGTACAAAATTATATTTAATCACTTTTTAAGGGTTAGTAGGCCCACTACACGCTACATTCATGCAGTTGCAACCGCCCATGTTGTTGTCAGGACACGAAACTTCACGCAGGTAACCGCAGTGGCCACTGTGATGAGAGTCACCAGGTACAGAACAGTTTAACAATTTTCCTGTTTTCCGTACAGCAGTGTCCTTAAATAAATGAAGCTACTTTATACAAAATAGCATATTATTTGCAAGTACCACTTCACCCACGCAGTCAGTTTTATTTAAACTTTTCACTACTTGTCGTCCTTTGTAGATGATTTCACCCCTTTCAAGAATTCGTGCAGGAGATGTGTTTCACATATCCACTTGTCACAAAGCACAGCCTTGACCATTGCAGTTTCTGCACTTCTTGGTCTGTGAAACACCTACTGGTGGTCACATTAAGGCCGCCGCCTAACACGCGCTTTAACTGCATCGCAGCGTGTTCTTAAATACGTTTTATTTACGAGATTATTCCAAATGTACCAATTGTGCCAATGTACGAAACCGTTTTTACTAGGAATAAATATCATTGTAAAGACACAATGTTCATTAAAAATACTATTCTATGCTCTCCAGCATAGCTAAGAACGGCATTTAAAGACTGCAGTATACTTCAAAATGTACTTACCGGGTGTACGTGAAACTAAGATATAAACGTGCCCTGAACTTTCCTATAGTCTTACCATCTGTAAAATTGTATGGATATCACTAAAAGTCCCATAGTAAACATGGATCGACGGGAAGCTCACACGGTAGTTCAGCGCGATGTGGTGTTTGGAACACTTCACGTTCGTCCTTATAATTCCGCCATTACTAAGCTTCTAAGGCGCACTCTAAAAATAGTTTGTAAATTTGTCACGCGTGCGTACAGGAGCACTAAGAGAGTAGGTAGGGTAGAATTGTTTCCCAGACATACATGGTAGCATTCCTAAATTTGTTTATGAAACAGTTAGATGTATACTAAAGTTAGCAGACTGTATTGTAACAACTGTAAAAGTTTGCATATTTAAAAGGTGGAAGTATTGTGACTGTCCCATACTGCGTTTAGGTTAATTACTTTCTAAATATTTCAGGAAGTTTTTTACAGTGTATGCACTTAGACTTGCAGCGTGAAGGGAATCCCATTTTACGTTAAACAATTCCGCGTGTGACCGGTGTGTTAATTTTCTAAATAACGAGACATTTCAGAAGAGTGCTGAATGCCAGCGACAATATACTACGGACACTGAAAACACTGCTTCGTAACTATACAGCGTAGCTAAGACGACTTCATAGTGAGACGTAACTACGTCCTTCCCCAGGTCCCAGACTGCCTCTGTACAAATTTCGTTGTGATCAGTTCAAAGGTTAAGTCGTGAGAAAACAGACAGTTATTTTAGCATTTATAATATTAGTGCAGATTCCCTATTAGAGTCATATCAGTCTCCCGACTGGTTGAACGGAGAACACAGGATAAAGGTAGAAATATCTCGAGACGTTCATCATTCTTGTTGCTGACTGAAGCTATTGCATTCTCTCCGTGCATACTTCTACAATCTTTTGACAGCTAGGCCGCTCTCCTTAGTTTCATGTCCACAGATTTTTGTTTCACTTACTGTTCTATACACAACTGTAACATGTCCTTCTGTTAAATGCTAGTCACAGTAAAGTAAGCCCTCGTTAGTTTTCCATTTTTCCGAATTGTGTCTACCGCACATTGTGGATGTAAACATCTGTGTGACAGGTTAACACCGTTTCATTCTGTACTCTGGTGACTATATCAATAACTAATAGAAAATAAATAAAATTTTTAATTGGACTATAAGCAGGTTGATGTAGGTATTTAAAACATTTTACGAAGTAGTAGTGGTAGTTAAAACAAAACAAATAACTATGAAAACTTTCCAGTGCTGAACTGATATAATAATAATAATAATAATAATAATAATAATAATAGTTCAATCAGGTAAGGTTTAAAACAATGTTTTTATTGCAAATATTTCCTTCCGGAAATTATTTACGCTACACGGTACAAAGAGAAATTGATGACGTACATTTATTAACATGAGCTGTAGCTGAAATACATTTCGAATATAGTAATTTTTAATGTATAGTGCTACATAACCTTCACAAACCAATATGGCGGCGGAAGCTAGTATGCTGTAACACCCAACAAGTAATCAACTTCGTGTACTTGTCAAGCGCAGAGCCTTTGTGTACTATAGTGATAATTCTGACAGTGCTAGTATATACTTGGTGACGTCACTGGTGGTGTAAAGTACGTGTATGTACTTAAAGAGAATTTTGATACAGCCTTAATTGACTGCATATCACTTTTAAATAAAAATTACAACATTATAAATCTTTTTGAAAAGTGAATTACGAAATTATTAGAAAATAAATCAATATCCTATTTTCGTGGCTTCGCTCAGTTCTTGACAGTCAAACGTACAGGTTAGTAGGCAGATAGCGTGCGTGTTACGAGCAGGTGTACATACGTGACCGTATTAGATGGTAAGTCGGGGAGGTAGAAGAAGCGGTGAAATGTATGTCGGCTCCAACCAGCATCTTTGGTCCATACATGGAAACACACCCAGAGACGGCATCCACAATAAAAAAAACTGGTTTCTATTCAGTTCTCTCATTCCTTACAGAATTGAAGGCATGCTCGGCTTAAACTGGCTATTTAATTAGTTTACTGTTATATGCTCGAGTGAAAGAGAGAAGGTTAACAGGAGAGAGAGGATATAACCATAGAAGAAATAAATACAGGTTACTGTCTCCTAGCCGCAATTACAGTAGCCTACCTTGACCTTCAAAACTTTAACCTATTTTTAAGTTATTTCTGGCCTTACAGAGCCCTAAGAAAACTGTGAGAAGAAATAATTTGTAACTAGAGACCTGAAAAATTCGTGTTTTCTTTTGGCACCAAGCTATAATCCCAGCAACTGTAAGTTCGTGCCACTTTCGCAATTGGCCCGTGACTTATTTGACACTTGCTGTAAGTGGCTTAGCCAATAGTCCAGAAGCAACTAAATACAGGCCCATATCACTGCGTCATCGAGCAGCCAGTGAGCAGATAATGTCTGCTTGAATACACACATGTTCTTGGAGGTTATGACAGAGAACCCGCGAATTATTCCCGTCTCTATTTATAACTCATAGACTGTAATATATTTGTGTTTGATGTGTAAAACTCTCATTCCCTGAATGTCCCACATGTCTCTGCTGAACACAGGCAGAGATATTTGTATCCATGGAATGAACTAAGGTAATATAAGTGGACTTAACGTATCGTAGACAGTGAGGTCATTATAGACGGCGCCACACAACTTGGTACAATGACAGCAGCTGGGAGAGGAGTCGCATCCCAGCATTCACCTGGAGCGATATCGGGAGACCATGGACAACCTACCGCACGAGAGTTCTACGTGTTACAGTTGTTGCACCTCGCTCGGTTTGTGTATATTATATAATATAAGTTGTCTGTTGTTAAGTTTCTACTTGCTTTCTTATCTAATTTCTCAAAATGGCTTTGAATTTTTAGTGTGCAAATATATGCTATACTTAACACAATTACTACAAAATAATAATAACATGAAAGGTTTTAAAAAATACCGTTTAAAACTTGTGTGTGAAGATTGTAAGAAAATATGAGATTTACTACGAAATAAGAAAGCGATATGGGCGACCCTGGAACGTGTGTTTAGTGCCGTATCGCTTCTACGCGCACGGCACATAACTGACGCTACAGGCGTTGTGTCAGACCGCTGGAGCTAGGAAACTTCATGTGATGACACGTCATTTCATCGAATGCGACTCTGCAGCAAAGGCTGTCTTACGTTGCTCTCTTACGTTTCCGTTCATTACATCTTGAAACTAAGCAGTAAGAAAAAGTTGTTTTCGAGAACGTTAAAAGGACTCAAAAACAGACACTGTAAAAATAGTTTGTGAATTTGCCACACGTGCGTATATGAGTGCTAAGAAAGTAGATATGGTAGAACAGTTTCCCACACATCCATGGTAGCTCTCCTTAACTTTTTATAAAACAGTCAAATGTATACTGAAGTTACCAGATTTGTTTTGTAACAACTGTAAAAGTTTGCATATTTACAAGGTGGAAGTATGGTAACTGGCATATAATGCGTTTAGGTTAATTACTTCCCAAATAGTCATGAAAGTTTTTTTTACATTGTAATGTACTGTGCGTCTAGGGACACGGAATTTTCGCGGTAAAGATTTTTGTGGCAACTTGATTCAATACTTTACGTAGCCTACAGATTTGCTGCCGTGTTTAATGGCCAAGGATTGGATATTTCAAATCCCACAAGACTTAGGGTTTCTAACCACAAACCACAGGCGTGTGGTGTTTCAATAATTATATTCTGACTGCACTGTTAGAAAAAATTGTCGTGGAATTACGGAAAGAAACAGGCAATAAAATTATCCAGAAATGTTCGTAAAACCACTGACCCTCAGTTTTACATTGTTATAAAATACTCCATAATTACGGACGATCCGTTTTTCACACAAAAATTTACATTGTTTTAAATTACTGGCACTCTATTCTCCAAAAACACCAGATACTCTTCTTTGCTATGTTTTCTGTAGAATTTAACGTAATATTCTGTTCCCTGAAAAATTTCTCTAATTCGCCAGGAATCAAACCATGACGTAAGGATTAGGTACTAAGCAAACACACTACCAACCATTGTACCACAGTGACCAAATAGTCAAAAAACGACTTACACTCAGTGGTAACAGACTAACTTTATAAGACACAATTTATTTGACATTCTAATATTAAAGAACGTCATCATTAACGTTATGATAAAAAATATGTACGCTAAACTGTTTGATTCCTGCATGTTACCGCAGATTACCTAGCTGCCGGCTAGCAGGGCAGCCGCCGTATGCTAATTGGTGGTATAGGTCGTCCGCGACAAATTGAGCACTAAAAATTTTACCTTAGAAAAATATCACTAGCCGTTACTGCATATAATTCAACATTATCTATAGTCCCCTTATTGCTTGTATGGTTGGCAACGAAATTACGCAACATAGTTCCGTATATATTCTTATTTAAATGCAACAATACAGAAACAAAATCAACCGAAAGCGACATAGTTGTATTTTATATAATTAATAAGCTTTTTTTTATCAAAACATACAGGTATCTACTGACCGCACAATATATCTTACATGCGCAATCATCAAGAGACGTGTCTTGAGAGGTTAGACATTTCCCTTCGTTAGTCGTTATACGCGGAACGATACGAATTGGCTGAAAATAGATCTTTAGCAGGGCTTTTCCGAGTGCTCACTATATCCCGAACCGCCTATAGGCGTTTCCACAATGTTGCTTGCCAGTGAAGCCATTCTGCCGGCTATTGTTCCTGTATTCTTCTGTACAAGCGACTCCTGATATTCTAGAAAATATTTTTGCTGCGCTTTGTTACAATTGACCAAAGCGCACACCAGCAATTCTGCTTCGTGGTCAGTGATTTTATGTATTATACTCTCAGCATCTTGTGTTTCTACGCTGTTATCAACGACATGTGGTGTTTCAGTAACTTTGTTATGGTTGGCACAGTCAAGTAAGCGACACCTGTACGCAAAGACTACGAAGCAATAGCTGCAGATGTGCACGTAAGACACAGAAACAAATTGGTGTAAAAGTTTTGTCTTAAATATCACGGTCCCTACTTAGTATTGCCACGATTTTACGACGAAAAGATTTTTGCAACATTTGGTTTCATTGCGTTATGTCTACAGCTGCAGCTCTGCTGCATCGTCTGCGTGATTGAAATTACTGTACTCTTACTTGTCTTGAAAAATTACAGACGTACGGAGTATTCTGATTGGTGCAGTCAAATGAGAGACGTGTCTGAACAGAGACACGCTGCCAATAGCTATGAGCAAAGCTGCCGATGTGCACGTGAGACACTGAAACAATGTAGGGCAAAAATATTTTCGCGACAAAATCGTGGCCCTGTTACTTAGTACTGTGTGTCTTGTCTAGTTGTTGTAGACTGCTAGATAATCAATACAGAAAATGGGAAAGGGGTGAAGTTGAAGGGGAGTGGCATTTATTGTCAGCAACGTAGATAATATGACTTTAAACCAGTGCTGCCGTATCGTGGTCGTGTTCCGAGGCATGCGGTGATAATAATGACTAGAGACGCGACCTTTTTGCGAAAACAATTTTGTCCCAGTTTGTTTCAGTGCTTCGCGGTCAGTGATTGGATATTTGAACTCCTAGGAGTCTTAGGATTCTACAAGCAAATCACAGACGTGTGGTGTTGCAGGAACGTTATTGTAATTGGCTCTTCACATAGACACACACTGCCAATAACCAAGAAGTAGAATTGCAGATTTGCACGTAAGGCACTGAAAAAAAAGTGGGGCAAAATGCTTTGCGTGACAATTCCATTGCCCTAGTAATGACTATATTTGACAGTGGGACCATTAGACGTGCAGTAAGTAGCAGGTACACTCTTCTTCCAGTAGCGTACATAAGACAAGGCACATATTGCTCATATTGTCTGTCTCATTAAAGAATTCCACTTTCTGACAGTAGTGTTGGCAATTATTTTTACAGCTGTTTCCTTGAAATAAGCAGTGTTTCCCTCTGCCCCAGGACTTCTGCACAAATACACTTAGCTGGCTCTCAAACTGTGCATTTTATCAAATTTAAAATCAATATCTTGCAGAAATTGGTACACATGATAGCCTTCACAACTACCAAAAAATTTAATTATTTTGTGAGACAGACTATAATTAGGGCCCTGAAAAATTCGCATTTTCTTTCCGTATACTGGTCAGTGAACTCTGACCATAATAAACCTCGGTCTACACAACACACGTTTATTGGATAATAATGACCAGTGGGGACATTGAACCCACGTGCTCACAGCGTATAGTCGGAGCTTGCACTGCATGTCTTGTAAGACGATCACGATACACCACTGATCTAAGCGGGTGACAAGCGGAGATGTCGCGCAGCTGAAGCGAGCAGTGATGAATGGCCCCAAGCCGCGACGGGCAACATGTAGGTCGGCGAAGACGGGTGCCCTTGTCGGGACGAAGACGACGCTGCTGGCGACAAAAGACGCGCGCAGATATGCGGCTGCGCGAAGTAGGCGGGGCGGAAGTGCGGGCGGGTGACGTCATGACCCAGTGAGGGGCCTACCGTTAGTCGCAGGCAGGTCATAGTTCGACTCAAGGTCGCGCTAACCGGCGCTGCAAGTCGACGAGGCCGGTCCTGCCTGACCAAGTAGCTGTCCCCTGGCCTACAAGCGTCCCGGTCACTAAGGACCACATAGGCGAGCTCATTACATGCCTGGTGGCCTCTATGTGCTACGTCAACCAACGTGTGCTACCTTCACTTGATCACGTGAAGATGTAAGACCACGCTCTCTAGTTTCTCCATTTTCTTAGCGATATTAATATTTTACGTCTAAACGAGAGCAGATATAAAAAATCTGTCTGGCAGTTTTGTTTAAACTCGCCTGCTCCATGCTGGCTGATATATTTTTTTTCAAGGCAGTAAATACTATGGTTATAGTTAATTATGTAATAACGAAATTTTGGTTAATTGACTTTTTAGTCGACACCGTATAATTTCTTGCTTTGAAAAAATTTTTTATCACGGAAAAACAATTTTAAACAAAACTGCCAGATATATTTTTGACATCTGCTCTCGTTTAAGCTTAAAAAAATAATTATCACAAAACAGAAAGTGAAGTGGCTTTAAGACGACCGTATCCTGCTCGTGGGTTGTATCAGAGATCCCACGTTATCGCGGGAAGATATCCACTTAGAAGCCGTCAACAGGAACACAGAGCTTGTTGAGTGCCGCGAGCTGAGAGCCGATGAAGAGCGTGGTGAGTGAACACGATAACCCCCGTCATTCCAAGCTATCCAGCGAGTTTATCATGTACCACAGTCGCAAACTTGCTTCGTGCGCAATCCCTAACGTCGAGTTTACTTCCAAATGTACGACCAAACTGCGTTCGCGCTCGCAGGTTTGGACGCAAAGATGAAGAATAAAACTAATGAACATTTGCGCGGCTATGAGAGGCCACGCAAAGTAACGTCATCTTTACATCACGCGTCATAACAATTAATTAAACACTGCCTTTAATCAGAGAATGTTCGTAGGATTATTTTACAATACACAAAACTGCTTACACTCTTACAGCTTACAATAAGTTAACGTTGTCAAAATTCGCTTCCGTAACATGTTATATGTTCTGAAATAACCGCCAATCACAAGTGTGCTGTGTCGCAGTAGCCTTGTACTGATAGGCTCAGCCAAATTAACGACGCCTCTATGCACTGATACATGCGGCCAGTAAACACGAAGCAGAGTTGTAGATGTGCACGTAATGCATCTAAACAAATTGTCGCAAAATTCATTTCACCAAAAATTAATTGCTTTAATAATAATTTTTTTTATATTTCGACGAAAAATACTGTATTTCCTAAATAATTTTTTACGGAGATATCGATACCCTCATGTGAAAACCTCGTATCTCCAAAATTTATTTTTTAACAGGAGAGGGAGTCTTTTGCTGGTTACAATCCAACAATAAAGCCTCGTGAGCTCTGATTTTTGCTTTAATATTAAAAAAAAAAACATATCTGGAGATATATGAGAAAACCTCGTATCTCCAAAATCAGTTTTTTTTTACAGGAGAGAGAGTTTTTCGCTTGTTACAATCCAACAATGTATTTGCGAGAGTTCGGATTTTTGCTTTTAAAATTTTGAAAAACATAACTGGAGATGCGTGCTTTTCGCAGTTGATAAGGAATTTTTTTTCAGGGTATAATGTAAAAATAAAACGAAAATCTAAAAAAATGGGGTTACGAGGTTTTCTTATGAGGGTATCGATATGCGTAGAAGCACAAACATATTTTTTACGGAAAACGTCTTGGTGCAAAACTGTGGTAACCTTTTAAACGGAATGCTTTGAAAAAATTACAGACTAACATCAGTCATACGACGCACAATTATATGCATGCGTTTTGCAGAATATTGCAGCTTTCGTTTGCAACAAAATTTTATTTCGCTTGATTTTGGCTTATTATCGGGACAAATTTAGCTATACTTCAGGAGGTTTTATTTCCTGCAGCATAGCTGTCAATAAATAACGTGGTTAGCGCGCATTATGGACCCGTTATTAGGCAAACAGTGTAAATGGAAGTCAAGTCAAATTCACTCGCTTGCATATCAGCTAAGAACCTAGACTGAGGAGCAGGAGAAACAAACCCTGAATGTTAAAAGTCCACTCTCTCAAAAAGCTTTCTTTGTCACAACACAAAGTTTGTTTGAATATGAGCAACTGCGAAGTAGACATGTCGTCAAGAGAATTTCTGTCTAAAAACTATACAATTAAAAACGAAATTTTCTTCTCTTTGTTAAATTATTTTTCAACATAAACCTTGTCTCATAAATCCATAAACAAACCCTAAAAAAAACTTACATTTAACTATTCAGATTGTAACACTATGTTTGTTAACACTACCTTACACTTTAAGTAACAATTTTATTTGTGCCACAGCTACTTTCCATGGCTCATATCCAACCCAAATTTTGTTGCGAATGAAAGGTTGTTAGAATACGTGTTAATGTGCATCAGATCACTCTGACTACAGAGTTGGCAGTACTAGACGTACATTGCTCGGTCCGTGTTAGTGTAGAGTAGTACAACTTTCAAACTATACCCGTACACAGAGTCAGTTAGTGATCGAGTCACACGACAGTAACATGCTCTTCTGAGGCGAGACACGTCCGATCACGGCTGTTCTAACTGGTCTTAGGCAGGTTGTACCTGATACCTGAGTTGATATCTCCCATGTATGTCCTGTCGGGGAAGTATCCGGGGAACTTGCTGGCCACGAGAGTGTGTCAACACGAAGCAGAGAGTCCACCAATATATTTGCTCGTTTATTGAGAAGCATTATCTCATTGGCAGAACATACTAGGATATTGTCTCTCAAGAAACAGCGCACGAGACTACAAGGCGTCATTTTTAGTTTTTAATTTCTTGATCTTAGTAACCACTAACTGAAGGATATTGGGTGAACTTAAATGAGTTAATGAAACTTAATTTTAACTGTAAAGTATGTATTTACACAAACGTATTATTGAGGGCTATGAGCAAAGATACTAAAGGAAGAGTCTTGAGTAACTATGACCATCGAAGATTGACGAGCTAGTATAGTACAAGGCAATCGTGGGCCGAGAAATGACTTGTCATGTTATTTGCCTAATTTGAATGGAACTTGAGTTGCTGTTAGTTTCTAACTTGATGAGTACAACATTTTATATTTATCAGTGGAAAATATTTGCTCACTATATGCTGTTTCGACGGTGCACTTACTTACGAAACATAATAATACATCCTCTCGAATCATCTTGGTTTCTTTTCAATAACAAATATACAAGTAGGTACAATTAACAATGTTGACAATGATACTACAAGAACGCTTGATCGATGGGGTAGGCCTAAATACTTTGCTTAGTTTTTTTCTTTTTTGCACGATTGTATAATTCCGTTACATGCTAGTACGAGCATGCAGCGTCACCAATAAAAAGAGTTTTCACCTTCGTTAACAAAATTTAACACGGCCGCAATAAAGTGTATTTATTGGTTAGTATTCCTGTATTTCTGTTAGAGACCTTTTCACAAGTGCTCACTTTATTGTGAACAGAATATAACATGCTCCAACAATATGGTTGCCTAGTTGGCCATATTCCAGCTTTTTGCATCGTTATTTCAACATTTTTGAAATGCTGTTACTGAACTGTTTAAAGAAACTAGCTGCCTACTTCTCCAAGTAGGGATGGTCAAGTGTAAGAGGGGCTGTTGTCCTAGAGTCGTCAGTACATGTAACATCTGTACAGCGCATGCCTCTACAATGGCGTACCGGCTGGCAGCCGAGGTACCCTCTACTGTACACGTGCTCTATGGAGTGACTGGCGACCGAGGTATTCTCTACTGTTCACATACTCTATGGAGTGACTGGCGACCGAGGAATTCTCTACTGTACACGTACTCTATGGAGTGACTGGCGACCGAGGAATTCTCTACTGTACACATACTCTATGGAGTGACTGGCGGCCGAGGTCTTCTCTACTGTTCATGTACTCTATGGAGTGACTGGCGACCGAGGCATTCTCTACTGTACACGTACTCTATGGAGTGACTGGCGACCGAGGTATCCTCTACTGTACACATACTCTATGGAGTGACTGGCGACCAAGGTATTCTCTACTGTTCACATACTCTATGGAGTGACTGGCGACTGAGGAATTCTCTACTGCTCACGTACTCTATGGAGTGGCTAGCGACCGAGGAATTCTCTACTGTACACATACTCTATGGAGTGACAGGCGACCGAGGAATTCTCTACTGTACATGTACTCTATGGAGTGACTGGCGACCGAAGTATTCTCTACTGTTCAAGTACTCTATGAAGTGACTGGCGAGGTATCCTCACTGTTCACGTACTCTATGGAGTGACTGGCGGCCGAGTTATTCTCTACTGTTCACATAATCTATGGAGTGACTGGAGGCCGAGGTATTCTCTACTGTTCACATACTCTATGGAGTGACTGGCGGCCAAGGTATATTCTACTGTTCAAGTACTCTATGGAGTGGCAGGGGCTGAGGTATTCTCTACTGTTCACATACTCTATGGAGTGACTGGCGGCCGAGGTATTCTCTACTGTACACGTACTCTATGAAGTGGCTGGGGGCTGACGTATCATCTACTGTACACGTACTTTATGAAGTGGCTGGGGGCTCAGGTATTCTCTACTGTACACATACTCTATGGAGTGACTGGCGGCCGAGGTATTCTCTACTGTTCACATACTCTATGGAGTGGCTGGGGGCTGAGGTATTCTCTACTGTTCACTTACTCTATGGAGTGGCTGGCGGCTGAGGTATTCTCTACTGTTCACATACTCTATGGAGTTGCAGGGGGCTGAGGTATTCTCTACTGTTCACGTACTCTATGGAGTGGCCAGGGGCTGAGGTATTCTCTACATTTCACATACTCTATGGAGTGGCTGGGCGCTGATATATTCTCTACTGTACACATACTCTATGAAGTTGCTGGGGGCTGAGGTATTCTCTACTGTTCATGTACTCTATGGAGTGGCTGGGGGCTGAGGTAATCTCTACTGTTCACGTACTCTATGGAGTTGCAGGGGGCTGAGGTATTCTCTACTGTTCACGTACTGTATGGAGTGGCCAGGGGCTGAGGTATTCTCTACATTTCACATACTCTATGGAGTGGTTGGGCGCTGAGATATTCTCTACTGTACACATACTCTATGGAGTAGCTGGGGGCTGAGGTATTCTCTACTGTTCACATACTCTATGAAGTTACCGGCGGCTAGGTATTCTCTACTGTACACGTACTCCATGAAGTGGCTGGAGGCTGAGGTATTCTCTACTGTTCTCTTACTCTATGGAGTGACTGGTGGACGAGGTATTCTCTATTGTTCATATACTCTATGGAGTGGCTGGCGGCCGAGGTATTCTTTACTGTTCACGTACTCTATGGAGTGGTTGGGAGCTGAAGTATTCTCTACTGTACACATACTCTATAGAGTGGCTTGCAGCCGAGGTATTCGCTACTGTTAACATACTCTATGGAGTGACTGGCGGCCGAGGTATTCTCTACTGTTCACGTACTCTATAGAGTGACTGGCGGCCGAGGTATTCTCTACTGTTCACGTACTCTATGCAGTGGCGGGCGGCCGAGGTATTCTCTATTTTTCATGTACTTTACGGAGTGGCGGGCGGTAACCAGCGCGTGTCCCTGCAGTTAGTGGGTTACACGTACTATCACGTGGTCCTGCCCTCCATGCTGCCTCCCAGTTCGCTTGCTCCGGCTGTCTTCGAGCCCAAGACGGCCATTTCTAACAGAAAATATCCCTCGAAGTTATAGATTAAGTGAATTTGGCCATATCTGTATCACACATTTTCTCGGGCTTCGACAAAGCATCGGATTTAACTTCGTATATTTTCTTAAGTTGGCATAGCTGGAATACTGTAGATTGTATCAAAGGGCGCAAGACCAATGATCTCTGCCTATCTCTATATGTGACAAAATAGAACGCCGCCATATCGCAGTCCATTACATGCAATGTATTAAACTATTTTTTTATTTATATTAATATCGTTCCCCCACCCCTGCTGAAGTACACAACTCCCTATCTTCGGCTGCAATAAGTCAGCGTTCAATTTGGTCATGTAATAAAATAGCAGCGAAACCGTCTCGTTAATTTATAACGTCTTTGGTTTATGTAGATGTTTCACGAAAAAATTGAGAAAATTTGAAGGCACTTTTGTCTATAAAAGTTACTGAAGAAATAATTTGATATAATCTCAGTAATTAATGTTTGAATATAGTCTACACTTTGATTGTTGCTTGGGTTGCTATGTCCATATCAATAGCGACAGGAAACTATAAATTATCTTAAAGGAATAAAGTAATTAATGTCTCTAAGAGCTCAATTTATCCGGGACAACTATGCTATTCCGTAATTAGTAGCTGGAAAATGTCAATTGTATTTCAAATTTTCATTTGCCATTAGTAACACAAAATTAACTAACGGATTAGTAATTTAATAAACAAATTAACTCATTACTAGAGATTATGGTAAATAGCGTAAAAATTTTGTTCCTACATATCCTTGAAAACGCTGAATTTACTTGAAACGTGAATGATTGGGCGATACACGTCTGGTTAAAAAATATCTCTCTGCAGACCAATAACAAATACAATGTATTACATCAGAGGGATTCATACTGACTGGATCAAATAAGGCAACAGCTACACATATAGGGGAAAGCTATAATATTTCGGTAAGCCGAACCTACGTTGGAACCCAGTAAACAGTCAAGTTTTCCCGCAGTAACTCATCATATCTAGTTATTAAATGTATGACGTATGCAGTGTAGTGCGAAAAGTTATTTTAGTAGTCAGGTACCAAAATATACTACTCAGTTGACTAGTTGGACAGAGTTCAGAGTTATGCCGACCCACAAAGTAATTTATTACATATGATCCTGCCATGATAAGAAAGTTCGAAACACATCATACAAAAAGGAACAACTGTTATATCATAATATTTAAAGGTAAACGAACGCCTAGACACTGCTGTTTACACAAGGTTTAAGTACACGCAGTAAACGTTGACCTCGACTATCTCAATTCCAGTTAACTGTATGTAGGTTGGTTATTTTCAGCTTAGCTCCATCCGATTGCAAATTGTATGCTATATGATGTATGTAAAGGAGTTATGCATTATTAGGAAAAACACCAATATTTATGTTTTATTTTTAATATCTAAAAGTTAACATAAAAAACTTACATTTCACAGAATAATGATGAGGGACTACTTCTTTTTTTCAAAACTATTTTACATTCATGACATAATTTAAGACATTTTACGAAGAATACTTTTTTCCTTTAAGAAATCACAATTATGATATTGTTATGTTGACAAATATTAATTTCCTTATTGATTTGCCATTTAAAACTCAGTGACACAAATTTGTGGCAACTGAGCAACGGACTTTAGAGAGGAAGCATTTCTCTGAGATGAGGTTGGTAACAAGTGAATAAAGAAACTCATGACGACAGAACAAGAAATCGAACTAGCGTTCTCCCAAAGTGAGCGCAGAGTTGTAACTTTACTGAGAAAAAAGAAACGCTGTATGAACTGTTGTTCTGTTAGCACACGTACTGAAATTCATGATTGGAGGCTGGTACTTTTCGTATTGTTACAACAATATGAAGCGTATAAAGGACACAATATCCTGAGTAAGGAATAAATTGGGAACGGGAATTCGAAACCGTGCTAACTCCAAAATTTGTGAAATGGCATTAAAAAGGAATATTTTTCCGTGTGCATTTATATCTATCTTAAATAGGTTATTTATTAAAATACAATGTTTTTACTCCCATTAGTAACGTATTTCAGATATAAATTAATGCACACAGTAAAGAAATTATCTGTTTTTGCTAATTCTTAAATTTTGGAGTTAGAATGGTTTGGAATTCAGGTCGCCATTAGTTCTTAATCAACTGAAATACTTCTTTCTCAGTTTTCACCAACACGTTAGAATCACATTCGCATTGATCATTGGTTAACTGACATCTCCCGAAAGGCACTCTATTAAACACAAAGCGGCAGCTAAATGCAGACCCAACCACGTGGTATCACTGTGTTAGCGAGCAACCAATGAGCTGCTACTCTTTGAGAAGGCAGATATTCTTGGAGACTTATAGTCTAGAGGTCAGTGCATCCACGAATTATTCCGCTTTCTGCTGATGTGTTATCTATGAACTGGTTGTTCTGAGTCCAGATGTTTCACAGATGACCTTCAAGCTGCAGAAACAACGGCACTCCTGCTGTACCTGACTGTTGATGCTTGCCTAATGTTATTCATATTGGCATTTGGTTTTAACTTACTTTATGGCAGAAAAAATGGGCAAAACCCAAACGTTGGTATCCAATCTTCCCTAAAAATTAATGCGAGAGTCGGTATACTCCTTGCGTGTTTCACTATTATGTTACGTATATTGCAACGCAAGTTCGTTTTGTAGAGTTCATGCCGTTCCTTCCCTCGTTTATACTCAAGCCTTCCATTGCCTCTTCACTCCCAGCTGGTCTCAAAACTTCTGTGGATGTTACGAACTCTAATTCCCGAACTCATTACGTATTAATGTTTCCTGCACTTATATCTGGGAATGTAATGTGTTTAGTTTAATTAGGTTCTATTATGTATCGTGCAATGCCTAGAGATTAATGTGGTGTAAGCTTACGCGTCAAGCAAGTTGCATAGGATGTAGGCACGCGACACATAATAATTGGTTCAAGCACCTGCATCTATGCAAACTGTCCTACGTGGATGGTCGCGCCTGGTTTATTGTACGCTATAACTTTAAACATAATAGAAATGTATAAAAAGCGTTTCTGCATTTAAGTGCACCACGGATTTGTATTAAAATGGGTTAAATAAATGTGGTAGGAGTTCATGTATTGTATTCCTTAACGTACATTATAGGACAGTCGACAGACCTGTCAGGAAAGGAATGTCAGAAAAGACAAGGACCAAGCAAGGTGCACGAAATGGCAATAACGGTAAGAAATAAATGAACACAGTGACATAAATCGTTGCAGAAATGACAACACAGCGAATATAACACAGCAAATAATAGACGTCTCCCTTCGAATATAATCGATGTGCAGTTTTGGGTGATGTTCCCATAATGTTTGGTTATCTTCGATATTTCCATTAAGATTACATAAATATCTAGTTGAGTTCTGATTTCATCATTACTTATGGTATTTCACGCTAACAACTCTAACGTTCCTGAAAATTATCATTTCGGCTGCATAACTCACATCGTTATAGCAACGATGGTGTAGCCATGGTCTTGCAAGATTGTATTTTTTATTTTATTTTATTTTTTTTTCAGATTTACATTATTTTTGACGATCAACATCTACCGTACAAAAGGTCACAAAATATATTGCTTGTAGCAAACTAGATTATAAGCCATTCATAGTAAATTGAGTACTTTTAAAGACATTCCATAACGCATTTGGCACTTATATATAATTCTCATTGTGACCACAGGCGTTAACTATGAGAGCACTGAAATGAGTCCTTGTTTGTTATTTAATACTTGGCCATGTTTACTGACACGCGACGGGAATGAAGGCCTTGAAAGTGCTTGCCTCGCCGTGAGAAGCCTAACGTGTTTCGATCTCACACTGACGCACAGTATAATTAGCCTTCGTATGTTCGGGAGCCTGAAGGACAATATATTATTACAGCATATTACATGTGCTCTAGTCGGTTAGAATCCTATAACTAAGCGAAGTCTTTTATCGTGATTACGAATGTGCTCAGTCATCATAATATTAAGTATAAGTAACCTAACGTTTGTCTTAAAGCTAGGCTACAATCTCGGTCTCAGAGGAAGAGGTCATGACACTGCCTATGCTCTCCAGCAAGAGAAAGTGACTTTTTTTGTCGCCGAGCGCTAGTAGTTATTTAGTGGAAGATTTTTCTTGTTTACAACTCGCATTAAAAAATTTTTGCAATTGTTTACATAAAATCATGTTAATAAGGTAAGCTTATATATTATATACATGTTCCATGTCCATAAATGCATTGACATGTGTGGAACTGTTTATATAAGTCGTCTGAAAACAATATTATGTATTATTGTTTTAGTGAACACATTCAAACATAAACTATTATTTCCTGCCCTATAACATTTTAGAATCGTTGCAATGTGCTTCTACGTGTAAAAGATTGAAAAAATATATTTTATGGTTTTAAAAAAATTTGATCCAATACAAAATTACGTTTAAATTTTTTGTTCTATATAATACACGCAATTCCGGTAACAACTTCACATTTTAAGCTAAGCCAAGTACAAAACAAGACAAATCTTCCACCAAATTACTACTAGCGCTCGGAGACAAAAAGGGAGTCACATTTTATTCCTCAGTGTCAAGTCCTTTACCTTCATAGACCGTGGCTATAATTAACACTAACGTAACACGCACAAAGTTGTGATAAGAATATCGCAAACACATACATAAGTACCAAGAGCTTGTTAACAATGGTACCTACTAAGCTTAATAAGAGGAATATATTTGGCTGGTATTGTTGTGAATGTATTTGTGTTGATACTGTTGGTGATGTGTAGAAAAATAATTAAAACCTAATATTTACATTTTTAAGTAATATTATAGTATTTTTAAATGCACTTGAAAATTATTTATACAGAATTATTTTCGTTTCGACTGTGGCAATTATGTCTCTTCAAAAACACTGCAACACTTTCTTCCTTCATAATCATAGATATGCCAGTCGTTATTTTTAACAACCAAGTACAATATAGACTTGTTATCCTCTGCTAATTTAGTCTCTCGTACAACGACGCTTTCAGAACTACTGACTGTCCGAACATTTTATACACTATTAGTACCAAGCAAATATTGAATCTAATCAAATTTTTCTAACATTAAAACTTGCATTACGTACGGTTGTAGCTAGTCAGACTGAAGTACATGCAAGTTAATTCTTGTGTTTAATACTGAATAAGTGCTTCTGTTCTGAGTAACTTCACCTTTATAGGACTAGTACGGTCTGTGCCTGCCCAGCATGCAACCACTGAGAGAAAATCGGTGTTGAAATTTAAAAATAATACTAAACATACCAAATTCAAAATGACTGTTTCAAACAAACACGTTTCTGCGATAGAAACAAGTATAAATGAAAGTTATTCACTCAGCAATTATTTGTTAAATAAAAATTTCAATTAAATTTTATTGTATTGTGGACATACGCCATTGCTCATGTTTAGCTGATCAAACCTGTGTTGAATGACAAAGTACGAAAACGAAAAAGAAAAAAACAATTATAAAACGCACACGAAAGTATTAAAAAAAAAAGCAATCCCAGAGGAATTCGGTAATATTTTTTTTTCAAGATAATTGTTATATTAGACAACAAAGAATTCTAGAAACGAAATTCATTCGAATATCGGCACAACACCCAGACACAGAAGACAGATACAAATGTAATCAGATTCCCAATATGAAAAAAGATGGAAATGGACAAAAAACAGTGAACAGTAGACAAGAAATATAAGACAATAGACAACACAACACAAGTTAAAACCAGCGAAAACTGCAACGTTTCGGGAATTGCGATCTATCCCCGTCTTCAGGCTGAGACACAGCTGGTCGGAACACCAACATGCCAATCCTGAACATGAGCAATGGCGTATGTCCACAATCCAATAAAATTTAATTGTAAACTCCCATTGCAACAAACATTTAAAAATCTCATGAAAATATCAACATAAAATTTTACATGTTAATTGAGAAGCAGACTTTCAAAGTCAGTCACGCCAACTTTATCCAATTTCACATGAAAGAAAAAAAAACTGGAATGTTGCGATAGTAACGAAAATGAAGTAGTGTAGTTTCATTGCTGTAATGGAATTTTAACTCTCATGTTATGGTTCTTACTATGAGATAAGTTAATATTATATTTCGTTTGTTGCTAAAGAATAAAATGGTAGTGTCTAGCTTTGAGTGAACATTGTGGAAATACATGGCTTTAAATGTTAGTAAACTTCCCACAGGCAAAGTTTCGTCGAAAATTCTATGTAGGATACTTCTTACTTGGTGGACGAGTTGCCTTAACTGGGTGCTTCACAAAAATTTGAGTTGTTGTAAAACTTTTTATGCTTGTACGAGCTATGGTTTGTTTTGTTTAGAAAACATACGTTTTGTCTATATTTTTCTATAGTTAATGTTTTGATGGTTTATTAGGTTTGTCTAATAGCATGTAAACATCCAAATTTGCAATATATATATATATATATATATATATATATATATATATATACTACAAGAAAACCAACTGACATACCAAAATAAAATTATTCACACACTGAAGAACTGTGTAACGGTAAACGTCAAAATATGCATAACAATCGCATTGCATTAAAAAATTACTGAATTTGAAATAATAACTTTTTTGTAGATTTTAGGTTTTTTTATACAAAAAATATCAATTAAGTTTTATACATGTCTTGACGTAGTCCACGCCATTGTTTTCCAGTGTGAAACGTTTCATTTCGGAAGGTCAATTGGTTTTCCTTTAACGAATAAAACCGATTTATGCATACTTGAACTATGACATGCCATTTTACATAACTAAGACAAGACAGCTAAATAATTTTCATTGCCGCAAACAAAGCCAGTATGTATGTGTACGAAACAAAACCGTATCTCACCGAAATATAACACTTATTAAGACAGTTCAAATTTTCGGTGAACCGCAACATTTAGAATTAATCGCTTAAGAAGTAATTGAATGTTATATTATTCCTCATTTAAATTCAGTGCCAGCAAGCTTAGTGAACAGATGTATCAAGTTGCCAGCATGTTGTAAGGTACCGCACTATATTACAGCAGGTAGTATCCTAGTATAGTGAGCATGAATGTGGGCTGGTGAGCGGCATGTGTCAGAACAGCGCGCAAATTGCTGGCCTCATCGCTCTGCTAATAACAGTCCAGAATCCCTCCCCCCTCACTAACCTACAACAACCTCCACGTGACAGCCCCGGACACGGTCGTAGAAGAACAGGTCTGGACACTCGCCTATATAAAAATGTATTTTGCTTGACCCCCTTGTTGTTTGGCTGTAGTTCGTCAAGTTACCGAGAATGTTGTATTTTTTGGCGCTGTTTTCCGGGCGGTCGGATTCAAACTCCGCCCACTTTTTTCGATTGTTAAATTTATAAAGTAAATAAAGATTGCTGGAGCCTTTTCTTAAATTTGTAAGCGAAGAAAGTATTTCATAAATTGATAAAAAATACGTTTTGATAAATTGTTTATCTTTGCGGAAAGGAAGTGGGCGGAGTTTAGTCTGACCGCCGTAACATCAGCGCCAATAAAACACAATGTTCTCGGTAACTTGGTGAACTGCAGCCAAACAACAAGGGAGTCAAATATCCAGGCGAGTGTCCAGACCTGTTCTTCTACGACCGTGGGCCCGGAGAAATACAGTCACTTCGTCCTGGTCTTCGTCCTCCACACACAAGTCACTACAGAGTGGTCAATCAACGCTATAGACTGTAAAGACAGACATTTTCGTACCTTCCTACTGATTTAGTAAAAATTGGGGACGTCCGGCATTACAGTCCTATATAGTCATCAGAATAATCGAGTGTAAAAACAAGACACACGATAAAGGAAAAAAACAAGGTGAACTGGATATTATCAACCCAAACGTAAATAACATAACCTAAAAAGTTCCAAGAGTTAAATCGCTGAAAACATAACACTAATAAAATTTAAAGCACAAAACAAAAACTGAGAAAACTCCAAAATTACGACAGCTCGGACAGCAACTAAGGTGAAGACAATGTTTCACACGAAACAAAGTTACCAAACAATGACGCCACTAACACGTGACTAGACGCCACTAACACGTGACTAGACGCCACTAACACGCGACTAGACGAAAGTACGATGAAACACAGAAGAAAAACTCCTGTGTCCTACTGACATACACAATGTGAATTCAAATTAAATGTTAGAATTCAAACTGTAGCATCTACATGACAATGAAAAATAAGAAACTCTTGTAAACAAATGTTCAGGGAAATCATTTAACGACGTTTAAGAGGGAAAAAATATATAATTTTGAATTTTATGCAACGTTACTTCGATGTACGTATTCATCTTACAAAAACAAATTAGCTCAGCCAGTTTTCCCATAATATCAGTTTAAAATAAAAATTTGCATACTTTTACTTCATAGACCTCCGAAAACTAATCAACATAATGAAACGAAATAATTTTACCAATGCGAACCGTTTTCGATTCCCGGCGGGGTCAGTCCCCGGCTCATCGCATTTTGGAATTTCTCCATTGCAGGGTCTCATTTCATGTCTTCCTTCAGTGTAGGCAGATGCGTACGGGCGTGCAGTCGTGTGTCTGCATCCGGAGTGTTTACCCTGGCCCTTGGGTATCTACCTTATGAGATAGTTATGCCAGGAGTCTAAATAACCTTCACTATACACGGCTAAACATTCCTGCAAACATCGTGCAATATACTAATCTTGTACCAAAACTTCTACAGGAATTGTCGTGCAAGACAGATGTAACACGAGGTCAGGAGGTATACCAAAAGCTACTTTTCAACCAATCTCCTTCCAGAATTGAAATTGCTGCAAACTATTCGTAAGAACAGTTGTTGAAAGGGTTTTATTTTACGTACTTTCTTGCATGAAAGTTCGCTTGAAAGGTCTCGGAATAATCAGCATTGGTTTGCGGTTCGCTGGCCAGATCTCGACATTTTACCTGCGAGTTGGTATCGTTGGTGGACCTCACCACTTCCGCAGTATATTTAGCTTTGTTTAACATTTTTATGGAAATTATAAAATAATATTGTTCCTTTTCGGCCACAGTACATTAGTATATTTCTGACAGTCATCTCAGCCTAAGTCCGACTGTTTGGCTCATTGGTCAGTTTCTGGCTGCTAGTTCTGAGGGTAGCGGGTTCAATTCCTGGCCGGGGAGGTCAATATTTGCAGCTGTGTCTGCGTGTTCAGGGTGTTGTGATGTTTGCTCGTCCCCATACTGTGCGTGGGTTCTTTTCCTGGACATACACATGTATTAAACGTTAAGAAGTTATAGTCACGAAAAGAATACTCTCAACTCACTGCAACACGTTTCAAGTCCATGTAGGGAGTCGCCTTATGACCATGATTCGTCATTTCTACCGTCATCAAGATATTTTTTTATTCGTAAACGAGATGAGAAATCAAAAACCTGCTGTACAGTTTTGTTACAAATATATTTTCCTAGACAAAAATTAGGTAGTCCAACGTTTGGCTAATTAATTCAGAAATGAGAATTCCCTTGATTGCGTAATTAGCTAAAACTATTGTGTATTTTTACTTGAAAAAATTAGTTAACCAAGTACACAATGTTCTTGACAAAACTATATAATTTTTGCGATATATGATCTCTTTCTTGATTTAAAAAATTACTATCGCAAAAGCAGTACAAATGTTGGATCGTGGTCTGAACTCGTTTATTGAACCAATGTAAAGTCCATACCGTGAACTTGCCGCTGTGTAAGGATTGAGGTCCAGGTCAAATGGCGACCCCCCCTCCTCTTCCTCATGGCGTAGAACCTGGGAGCTGCAGCGGTTCCCACGATCATCGTCTTACGACGCTTGTCTGACGTAGCGTTTAATTTCACGTCATGTTTCATGGTTGACTGGCGTCCTGAGATGCTCTTCTCCAGCCGCGTATTTCTACTGAGAACTATCTCACAGGCAGTGTTGCCAAGTGTTTGTCGTGTCTTCCTTCACTTCTATTTTCATTTTTTTTAAATTTAACTTGAATACGCAAAAAATAATTTTCCCAATGCTATGATCTTTTTCCTGGTGTAGTAAACTCACATTCTTCCTATTCATCTTTTGTTTTATTGTTACTACGGTAATACGGTTAGAACTGTGAAGTAAAATATTTTAACTATATATAGCTTTCGATGTGATAAAAATTAGTGAAATAGTAATTTTCATACATTAGCTGCTGTAGTTTAAAAAATTATTTAAGTATATTCCACTACGCGGCAACATTATCGCAAACTTAAATTGCGATAAAATTATAATATAAGCTGTTCATGATAAAGGTAACATTTTAAAGCCCTTGTGAAACATTTCTTTGAGTTGAATTGTAAATCTTTCAGTCGCTTGCTAAAGTAAATTCAGCGCAAGCACTTCCCTTGCCTCTATGGAAAAATGGGCTAAACTCCTGGCTGGTCCACTCCAGATGTTCTCATCAAGGCAACTTAGCGCATTTTGTCGTTGGCAGGCACATGAGTACTTATAATATATATTTTATTAAATGTCCAATAAAATGCTTTTATGTCTTTCCATTCAAGGACTATGAAGTCAAACTTTTCTAGCTTTCACAGTTTTTTATGGTTGTAATGTTTCACGGGTAGTCTAGTATCAAATCTCTTCTCTTCACGTCACAAATTCCCTAGAAAATTTGGCTGCACGTTTCTGAAACAAGTATTTTTACTACAACAAAACAACTTTGCTGTGGCTGATTTTAAGCATACGTTTTATTTAGCGTAGCAAAACTATTGTTGTGGCAAAGTAAGTGTTTTAGAGTGGTGAGATGATGTTTCTATGAGACTTGAGACGTTGTACAACTAACACGTGTGGTTAGACTCCTGTATGACCTCCCGGCCCGTATTGAGCGGAGAAGACCAGAATAGTCCAATGCATGACGGCGCACTCGTACACAAACTACATCCACAAATTACAGAGGTCAGGCTCCGTTCTGGAGTGATTAGCTCTTTGAGTCGACACGCGGCAGTTGGATCACGTAGGCTCTCAGAGCGGAACAGGAAACTGGCAGTGGTATGAAGAGGGGCGGTGAAGGATGCCCTAGTTCCGGCTGTTTTGAATTCCCCAGGACGAGACTTCGCCGTCTGTTTATCTGCATATAATATTTGTAAACCACGGTACATATTATACAGAGAAACAGGTTTGTTAAAGTCAACCATATGTACTAACAAGATGTATGGTTTCCTGGCAGATTTAATTTCCTCAACAAAAGGGCTCATTTAGTACAGCTAAATAAACAGTTCGTCTAATTAACAAAGCCAAGATTTCAATAGTTTTATTTAAATTTTTTCAAGTGACAAAAATTGTGTTGTATCAAATACATGGTTTGATTCGCCCCATGCGAACGTATATAATAGGTTGATTGTACCGTATATATCTCGCTCTCTGTATATAAATTACTCATACATGGACCTTCATCTTGGGGCCGCAGGCCAAGTGGTCTAACCACTCGCCCCCCACCAAGGCGACCCGCGTTCGATCCCGGTATTTCAAATGTGGGAAACGTGGCTGACGTCGTTGGCCGGGAGGCTTTCTCGAGGAACTCCCGTTTCCCCCTCCTCAATCATTCCGTCTCTGCCCCATATGTATGTCTCACCTCATGTCACCTCTCATTCTCCTCTGCTCCTCCAGGTTGAGTGTTGGCAATGTGCTGTCACCTCATACAGTAGTAAGAACATGATGTAAACAGAACAACATGGACAATACTTGTAGCGGCTCGCGGTCCCGTGGGGCAAATAACGATTATCATTTTCTATTCATTTCAACTTTATCTTGCGCTTCCTATGTATTCTTGTCAGGAAAAACTTTTTATTGCAATTTATAAACGTTTGTCAAGGACAGATCTAGGCTTTCCTTCACCCGGGGCAAAAATTGTGATTTGCTCCCCCCTCCTTTCCTTCCATCTTTTCCATCAGTCCAATCAACCCAACAGTAGAAAAAATCTTGCGTGCGTTGTTATGTGCTCGCGTAAATAACAGTATAAAATTTTCTAGAAATACATAAAATCTGTACTGACTAGCTACCATTAACATTATTTTAAGTGTGCATTCTTGTTATAAATACTGTATTTATAACGTTATATGGCACCACCAGCGCCCCTCTAACCCGGCGCCCTGGGTATTCTCCCCCCCCCCGCCTCCCTCCCCTAGATCCACCAGTAACGTTTGTAACTGGCTTTCATCATGTAAGCGTATACTATAAACTGCAAATTCAGATATAAAACAAATACAGTAAAGTGAACGTCACAATGGGAATCTACGATATCTGACGGAACATAATCCAGAATATTTTTAAAATGGGACAGTATTTAATAGTTTTACCGATGGTTAGAGATGGTGGTTTACCGCGGGAAAACTTGACTGCTACCATAAAATTACTGGCTTTCGCATTGACGTGGAGTTGTTGCCTTATTTGACTGAGCCAATAAGAATTCCGCTCTTGTAATGTTTGATGCCTGTTATTGGTCTGTAGACAGCTACCGTATGTCGGAAACGTATCACCCAATCTTATATGTTGCGAGACTATACAGTGTTTTCAAAGGTATGTTGGCGCAAATAATTTTCGCGATATACCATCATCTCTACTGACGGTGCATATATTTGCTTGTTTTCTCCACGTAAACGCGACTCTATGACCAGTTCGTTTTACTCGCCTGCTTCAGTGCAAGCTGCTCTATGCATGATCGCTAAGTGCCGCTCTCCAAGCGTTACCGCAAGATAGTCTCGGTTATGTACTGAAAATATTTTTGTACCGTTTGGTTTCCATGTCTTACGTCTTAGAGCATGGACAACTAGTGATAGTTTGGTGCCTTTGTTGTGAAACCTACATCTAGCGATAGGCAAAATATACGAAAACCGCCACGATTAATACACAACATATTTGTTTTTATTCATTCTTTAAATTACTGGAAAACGAAAATGCCAAGACAATGTAAACAGAAAATGTAAACAAACTCCTATTTTACACGAAAATGAACGAGAATAGAGGGATGCTGGTAATATGCGACAGCGAATGATTCTACATATGTTTCTTTAAATGTGAGTGATATTTAAATACAACATTCTCACCGCTATGTAGTAATAATTATGAAACTTATTTCGCTCGGTGCCCATCAACAGCTGATTAGATCTAGGAATCACATCACAGCATGGAAAGGAATAGGCAATCAGCTCTCTAGTTGTTATCTATGCTCTAAGTCTTATGTGCACATCTGTAGCTCTGCTTTGCGTTCAGTGATCAGGTTTATTAACTCTCACTTGTCTTTGGATCAAACTAAGATTAATTCTACTATAGGTTGGAAAGAAAATGTGTTCTCTTATGGGAGAGTTTGGTACAGAGATAATTTCTGCCGCTAGATTCGCTGCTATCGCACAGGCACCAGAAAAATACGAAACTGTAGTACATTTACATTTAAACAGGCTCGGAAATTACAGAAGTCGTTTAACTTAGTTTCAAAGTTACAGGAAACCAGTTTCGCGTTTTAAATTATCAACTTAATGTAACTTAAAACTCAGGAAAGCTCTGTGATTGGTCAATTTCCTCGTCTTGCAGATACCAGCGCTCAAGCAGCAGAAATATTCCCTGCGACAAACACTTAACATCGATCGTCCTAACCTGTAGTAGAATTAACCTAAGTTCTACTAACAATTCACTAAACATATCGATGGCCCAGTTCAAAAGAAAAAAAAAAGAAAAAAATTGCATTTTAAAGTTCGACTCACCAACGCATAGACAGAAGTGCAATCTACTCAGTTGAAAAGAAAAGCCTCACGTAAATTCCCTTGTTTTAATAATGTGACACTTGATTCTGATTGCTAGTAAAGTTCTAAAAATTCAGTTTATTTTAATTCAAAGTGTGCTAATTTCAGCAAAGGAAGGCTGTAAACATTAAAAATAATTTATATCGTTTTCTCTGAACTTTTACTTTCAAATTAACACCAACCAAATATGTCAACAGATTTATCGATGAAACGGAAATATTTCAATCTTCGTTTTACTCAAAACTGAAAATTTTTAGTTGTTTCCCTTTTGAACAGGGCCATCGATACGATGTCAAAATAACCGTATTCTTATTGGCTCAGTCTAATGAGAGAAGCGTGTGGGCGAAGACATGCTGCCAATAGAAATGTAGCTGATGTTCACGAGAGACATTGGAATAAAATTATGAGAAAAGATTGTCGTCACAAACTCGTGGTCCTTAACCAAGAATTGACGTGTGTAGTTTAGACGTTGAGTTTCCGAGGACTTCGTACTGTGATGCACAACTTGCCTGGAAACATTGGTCATTGTTCGAAGTATGTTTTATTTACGTACACTGGCACGATGGGAGCATGTTTAATACTTCAGTATAGTCACGTACTTAAGCCGAATTCACAACCTCACTTAACATACGTACAAATACACGCATATAGGTAAGTATTGAAGATTGTATTCACAACAACATTTAATATAGAGATGCGCGGAAATTGTTGTCGGTAATAGGTGAACGTATTTTAATTTAATTTTTAGAAGCGAATTAAATAATTTATGACAACTAATTAATGATTTCTGAATATAAATGGTTATTTAGTTTAGTCTTACGTTTGCGCATGCTGCATTCACAACTACCACTTAGTGTACGTTCGTACGAAGTATAGAAAATGTATCGACTGTTACGTATGTACACACGCTACACGAGGACGCGAATGCTAGCATGTACATTCTATGTTTCTACATTTACACGTACATACGCGCGTACGTGACGTGTTGGTTGCAGCGCAATTGAAAGGGTGGTAGGCTGCGGCCTAAATGATGCAGTAAATGCTGGTACTGGCTTGTTGCTAGATGAAGGCCAGCAGCAGTTAATGAATGAACTCGAGTGTAAGAGCGGGTGCTGGAACAGATTATAGTCTCGAGGCGACGTGAAAGCTACTGGTTTGAGCCAGGCCACTGGATGTCGGAGAAATTAAACGGCCGTGACAAGCGTCATGAAGCGTACATACTCACTAGCAGGTGTTCTCAGGCTATGCTGGGCTCTGTTTATTATTTATCATCCAAAACTGGTTATCGTAATTACTAGTTATTTCAGCTCCCAGTTCCGGCTGCTGACCCGGTATTTGTGGAAAATAATTACTATGTAGTATTCCCGTGAGATCTTGTTACTTTCTTATTGAAGAACCTTTCTTGACCCGGTCCTAACTCAAGGTTATGTCATTCCCGTACTTAGAGTAATTTAGTCCACGATCCGGATGAGGTGACCTTACGTTTCACTTTATCACGTTAACACTTTCACTTTCACGTAAGCAGGAAACTCCTTGACAGACATTTGAGCGGGACCTGTACCAACATTCACTTTCACGTAACGCATAGCTTGTCAATGTCAAGATTTAAGGCCACGCTCTCTTGTTTATGCTGTTTTGTAATATTTTTTAAGCTTAAATGAAATCAGATATCAAAAATCTTTATGGCAGTTTTGTTTAAAACGGGTTTTTTCATAAAAGCTATTTTTTTAAAACGAGAAATTATGCGGTATCGACTTAAAAGTCAATTACCAGTATTTCGTTACTTACATAATTAACTGTAACCATAGTATTTACTACCTTGAAAAAAAAAATCAGACAACATGGAGAAGACGATTTTAAACAAAATTGCCAAAGTAATTTTTATATCTGCTCTCGTTTAGGCGTAAAAAATTAATATCGCTAAATAAAGAAGTAAAAACACGAGAGCATGGCTACCCGCGCGTGAGAGGCACAAAAGCGACGGAGCAGTAAGATCGACCTTCAAGCGCGCATCAAATGCCGCGTCGCCTCAATGAGCCAAGCGCTGAACTAGCGTGCAAGCTTCCCGTCCAACGGTTTTTACTATGGGACACTAAGTGGTGACCATATAATTTTATTGGTGGAAAGTCTGCAACTAAGTTCACTGCAGGTCAAAATCTGAGTTTCACATACACCCGGTTAGTAATTTTGAAGTATGGAAGTCTGTAAAGGCCGTTTTTAGCCATGTTGGAGGGCTTAGAAACAGTGTTTTTAATGAGCGTGGCGTCTTAACAATGAGGTTCCGACCTTGTCTGAAGTTTGTTTTCTTTTCGTAGGTTGGCACAACGGGCACACGCGGAATAGTTTGGTATAAAAAAACCTGTTTACGAACACACTGCAACGCGTTTGAAGTGGAAGGTTGGCGGCCGCCTTAAGGCTGCCGCGTGGTGAAGGGTATGTTTGTGTGCGTGAGGTGAAAATCTGTTAGGAGCTACGAGCGACGTCGGCCGGCACATGTATTGTGATATCGCCTCTACGGCCAGAGTTGTAAACGCGCGCGGTGTTCCCGCCGTAATGTTGTTACTGTGGGATAAAGCGGTGACCCTGTAATTTTACTGCACGCGTCACTGTAGCAAAGTGCAATGTACTTGTAGATCTCAATTTCGAACAAATCCGTTTCATGTTTCTTGAGAATCAACCGGCTGGAAAATCCTATTTTATCCAAGTTTCCGTTACATGTTTCTTGAGAATCAACCGGCTGGAAAATCCTATTTTATCCAAGTTTGAGGGCTTTAAAATAATGCTTCCAATGTGCGTGATGGCTTGAAAGTGACATTCACAAGTAGTCTGAGTGTGTTTTCTTTTCGTAGATAAACATTGAGGACGCAGGTTTACTGGTCTCTGAGAAAGAACGTAACTCCGAACACGCTTCACGTAGTTCGAGCGCCAGTCAGGCGGCCGCCTTAAGTTAAAGTGGTACGTGAAGGAAGAGTACGTGATCTTCTGAGCCAATCACTTTTCGAATGAATAAATAGCTTCTTTTGTCATATTATCTTTGCCTGTATGTTTGTCTGCTGTCTTCTATACTTGTAATCCCGTAGCGTGCTAAGTGAAGCAACGCAACATGACCCTCTTTGTGTTTGAAGTGAATGTGAACGTTATAAAGTGGTGAGTGATACAAGTGATCGCGATGTCGTTATCACAGCCTCACTGGATTCGTATTCTGGAAAGCGTAATATCGATTATCGATTCGACCGACCTGATTTCTGTTTTCCATTGGTATGCTGTATCATTACAGGCGAATAACGGAATTTGGTAGTTAATTTAATAATTGTGGCTTGTTTTCGAAATATTTACGTCATGTTGTTTTATAGAAAGCAAGATATAATAATTTATAACACATTATGTTCGTTAAAAAAAAAAGGATCCTCAATTGTTTCTTATATCTTCATTGCTTCAACTATTAGGTAAATTCTACTACGAGTTAGAAATATCAGTGTTATTAGTTTGGCAAGAGACAATATCTGCTGCTAGTTGTGTTGATACCATTAACTGCTGTAAACTTACCAATCGCAGAGCTTTTGTTAATTAAATTAATAAAACAGTTTCATAAAGTTTTAAATTGAATGACTTCTAACTTTGCCAATTAATTTTACTACGTTTTCGCATTTTATTGTACCTGTAAGTGATAACGGCAGAAACTGTCACGTACCTAAGTAATAACAATGTCTCTAACCTGTTTGTAGAATAACCCTTACTTTAACTTTTTAACTTTACATTGACGAACTGCTTAAATCAACGGAAAAGAAAAATCTAACATTCAAGGATAGAAATGTGTATAGGTGTTAACGTGAAAGAGACGAGTGCAGCCAACTGCGGAGAGTGTTTCTGCGCGCAGGTAGCGACAAGTTCGTTGTCCCTGGCTGCACCGCGGATAAAGGGCCATCACGACTGTCCAGCCCTGCCACGTCCGTTCATCTCGCCACTCCGTGCAGCCCGGAGTAAACTCGCGTCTTGACACTCGCAGGAACAACGCTGCCACGCACCTGGCTGCAACCTGCCATCACAACGTGCGCCCTCTACCAGAGCCACCTACACGTTTGTTCTAAACAATGCGTGGTAGCGTATAATCGCTAAGAAAAGTCAGTTTTAAAAATTACAAAACAAAAAAAACTAGATAATTAGCTACCTTCTTGAGCAAGCATTTATCCAGAATGATCCATTTGTCAAGCATCATCTGTTCCGCCGCTATTAAATGTACGAGAGTGAGGCGACAGCGGTTGTTCTACAGAGTTACGTTATCCGAGAAAAAAATGTGCTCAGAATGTTGGCAAAAGCTATTACCTTAGTTTTTTAAATTTGTTCCGAGAAACCTGCAGTTTTAAACTGATGCTTTTACCACTTAAGCATGCCCTTTTTAATTAGTAGTAGTATAGATTTATTGATTTCACGTTTGCTTGCTTGTAAGTTATTACTTTGACTTAATTTTGAAGTGCAGAGCCTGTAGTAACGCGTTACTTGGCCAATTTATTTAAATCTTAGGGAACCGACTGTTGTTGAATTTCGATTTCACAGATCAAAACAGTAAATATATGTAAACAAATATGATGCCAAACTATTATCTCATTCTCTATTTTCCACTTTTCTACTTATGTTCCTTTTAAGTAATTAACACGTGACTTATGTTACGGAGAAATTTAATTAAAAGCCCGATTTTAAGGTAACTCCACTGGTAAAGGCACTGTCACCCAGACTACCGATCTTCTGCTGTCACGAGATTATTGCAAAATTGTTCAACAAACATGAGTGATGTCTGCTTAGGATAGCATTCAAATTACGTTACACGTGTGTGTACTTATTCCAGATTCTCCCCTACTTATTAAAGCATATTTACTACCAGTCGAAAATGGTTAAAAAGAATGTTTCTTGAGGTCACTTTTAGTTATGAGATTCTTGACAAATAATCTTGTCAAATGTATAGGCATGTACAGCACAGGTTTATGTTTGTTAATGCATGATAAAATGATAGTGTTACTTCTAAGTGTCTGATAGACGCGAGTTGTCAGCAAGAAGACCGCACGTCAGTTCTGCGGCTTGCGCCTAGAGGTTATGTGGAAGTGTAACACTCGTCATGTATCGCCCTTACCTCTTACCCAGTTATACGTCTCGAACACGCAGAATACTGCCTTAAGGGCGCTGTCTACCCTACAGTTCTGGCTGCAGCAAAATTGAGATTTACACGCTAAAGGTAATTAGATTGTGCTCCGTATCTATTGAATGTACAGTACAGAACTAGGTACATAAAACAACGAACTTTTTTCTCAGCTCAGTACAGCCCAAAATGTAATTAGATTTTTATGCTGTTTTCTTAATAACCACAAAAATTAACAAGTGAGTTGTTTTATTCTCGTCCCCTCCTCAACCCTAAAAAATGAAAAAAAAAAAAAAAACTAGAAACACTTAATTATATTGTTTATATTTAAAGTTCTTTAGCAATTTTTCTTTTTTAATATAGAAATTTGTCCAAAAACGATATCATGAAAGGCGACTGAGCTTCGCTGAGTACAACTACCATGACAATCCCTTTCCTTTTCTTCGCCAGGGCTCCGGAGTAGGAGATCCATTGAACCTTCAGAGTCCTGAAAACTCGGTTAAATTAAATAACCTGCCAGGATTAAAAATATCAGCCACAAGTGACAAGGTTAACTCGATCACCAGGTAATGCATTAAATTGTGCAAGTAATTCAGAGATATGTGACTTGCCGCGCGCTTGGAAACCGTACTCGCATTACAGTTTGATTGCGTCGAGCTGAAACTATGCGTTATTCATCGTGACTTAATACAATCGCCTTAAGAGTCCCATACAGCAAGGGCTGGATGCTGCGTCTGAGGTACGGAAACTGGTAGGCGATAAGGACTATACTGGCTGATGCGTCAACAACAGTATCACCTTTATGAGCGGGGCGTGAAAACGGCGCGCAGTGTTGTGGTCGTTGGCTTTTTCAATAGCACTTTAAACGGTTACCCTGTTTTTTTTTTATTTATGAAAAGTGCATAGTAAAGTCCTGCGCGTGATTCTCTACTTTAATTTTACGATTCTGGTTTTTTTTTTTTTTCGGGATAGCAGTCTGAAAAAGTCGTTTTGGTCATAATGAGATGCCTCTAAATAATGCTTCCAAGCATGATATATAAAAAACAAAACACAGAAGCATAGTTGTAAATGTGTTTTCTTTTCGTAGATAGAGATTTCGAACACACATTTACAAGCATCTCGTAAGAAGCCGTTCCAGTGTTTCAGGCGCATGTACGCAACCCGCATTAACTTCATATAAATCAAAGCTAATATTACTATCGCTATAGTAGTAAGAGTATTACACATATCAACATTATTTCTGCGTTTTGACAAAGGCACAGTCGTTCTTATTTTCATGTTCGCTGTGTTCGTCGAAGTCAAGAGAAAAGGCTGGTTGACTACACATTTAACAAAACTATTTTTGTACTACATTCACCATGTAACCGTTAGTTATACTTGATATCGATTAAGTATGGGTGAAACTTTAATAAGATACTAATACAATGTTGATATTAGTAATACTCTAATTGCTACTGCGATAGTAAGAGTAGCCTTGTTTTATACTAAGTTAATGTGGGTTATATATGCGCCTGAAACGATGGAACGGCTTCTTAAACACTTTTTCTCCTAACACGCTGAAACAATGATCATGCGGCAGCTGAACATGGCTCTTAGTAACCAAATGGAGCTGTTTACCTTGCACTTAAAATGTGTAAAGTGTGTTTGTGAAAACTTATTTATTGTGCAACTATTCCACGTGTGCACAATGTGTTGGAATACGAAAAGAAAGTACACTTCTAACGACAACGAAAAGGTCATGTCAGTGCATTACTTAACTTGGGAAAATCATTTCGCAACACTTCAAGATGCCAAAAAAGAAAAACAGCTCTTTCAACCTGTTATATCTGAAAAACTACTTATGGGATTCGTGTTAAAGTACTCTAGAAACATGTAAGGGACTTAGCTTAACACTTTCCTCCAATAAAAGTATGGGGTGACCGCTGAAAGTGTGAGTGAGGCGAGTGATCTACTATACCTCTGCACACTGTTTCAGTGTCTTGCGGTAGAGGCGACACCGCACCAGATGAGCCGGTCAACATCGCCCTTAGCGCCGTGCCTCACTCACACAAACACACGGCCAGTAGGCGGGCGCCTTACGGCCACGCTCTCGCGTTTATACCTATCTGTTTAGCTATATTAATTTTTTACGACCAAACGATAGCAGATACCAAAAACCTGTTTGGTATTTTTTTTAATCGTCTTCTCTATGTCAGCTGACTCTTTAAGGTAGTAAATGCTATGGTATTTAACTACGTAATTAACGAAGACTTTTTAATCGAAACTACATATTTTATTGTTTTGAGAAAAATTGGCTATCACGGCAAAAACCATTTTTAACAAAACCGCCAAACTGATGTCTTATATTTGTTGTCGTTTAAGTTTAAATAAATAATGATCACACAAACAGTAGAACGGAGAGATCGTGGCATTAAGGATCGTCCCTACTCAGCAGAGAACTGAGCAAGCAGCCAATGAACGTACACTTGCAGCGACAACTGGTCGTGTTCTCGTCTAGAAGACACGCTGAGGCTGGAAGCAAAGGTAGACATTGGCCTGAGGCGAGTATCTGTGAGGGTAGAACAGGAAAAGAGACATGGAATTACGAAAATGCGTTCCGCTTTTAGTCAACTTTCTCACACTAAGAAGTAGTTAATAAAGGGTTTTGACACAGATATGCATTCACAAAGGTTGCATACAGGTATCTGTAGTTAAAGTTAAAATATTTATTTCATTGAAGAATTTATATCATAAACAAACTGAGGTATATTACAATATTTTGCTGAATTCTTTTTTTTTTTTTTGCAATCCTACTGATATTCCAATATCAAAACTTTGACTACAGTAACAAAGATAACGGCTTTTGTCTTTGCTACAGAAAAAAAGTTTTACTGTCGTAGGTATATTATTCTATGAGGAATTAGAATAAATATATCATCTTGAAACGGTGCTAATTTGTTAACTAGGGACGCCGCGGTATGGGAGAGAAGTGTGTGTTGCCCGTGGGAAGGGGGCAGGGAGGCTGTGCTGCAGTTTATCGTGCTGCCAGGAGCCGTAAGACGCGTGACCTTGGACCAGAACTAAGCGAGTACCGCAAGCAAGCTGGAGTCTTCATCTGGGCAGATAAGCGGAGCAGCGGTGCCCTCACAGCCGCCTACATTCTCCACGCTTGTTGAACCTCCCTGGGTCGCCACTACGTCATATCACTTTATATACTGTCTACGTACGACACGTTTACCTGCTGTGTGTGCAGGTGTCTGTTTACACGACTTGTATTCACTACGTCACAACGTTCTTACTCACAGTGTCGTTATTTTACGTCAAAACGTTCGTAATCGTAATGCGCCTTTTTTGTATGAACTTACAACATGACACGTATTTTTATTTTTTCGTCGACTTTAACGGGGAACAACTATACAAGATGTTGTCAAATTGCACGTCAATATTCTGGGGAAACAATACTCACATCTATAAGAGGAACAAAAAATGTTACATGGTCATAGGTCCACTACAGTTGGCATACATGACGTACGTTTCATAGTGCGACCTGCAGTTTCCACAGTTGTTCCTCCTGTTTTATGGGTTAGTGCCATAGCGGAGTGTACAATGTACAGTGCTGCTGTAATGACATTACACAACATGATCCACCTTCACCTGACACATGAGCAGTGTTGTAGAGTGCGGAAATTTGAACCTTACTACTTCACCGACTCCGCGCCTCGAACACGGACAATTACATCTAGTGCATAGCCCTCAGTTGTAACAAGGTGCAAACAGTCACGGGATCGAAAGATAAAGGATAGATCTACTAAAGTTAAATACTTTTAAGGGGACGCCTACCGCGCGTGAGAGGCTCATAAGCGACGGAGCAGTAAGGTCGACCTTGAAGCGCGCATCAAATGTCGCGTCGCCTCAACGAGCCAAGCGCTGAAGTAGCGTGCAAGCTTCCCGCCGAACGGTTTTTATTATGGGACATTAAGCGGTGACCATGTAATTTTATTGGTGGAAAGTCTGCAACTAAGTTCAGTGCAGGTCGCAACCTGAATTTTACATACATCCGGTTAGTACATTTTGAAGTACGGAAGTCTGAAAAGGCCGTTTTTAGCCATGTTGGAGGTCTTAGAAACAGTGTTTTTAATGAGCGTGGCGTCTTAACAATGAGGTTCCGACCTTGTCTGAAGTTTGTTTTATTTTCGTACGTTGGCACAATGGGCACACGTGGAATATTTGCGTAGAATAAACCTGTTTACGAACACACTGCAGCGCGTTTGAAGCGTGGGGTAGGCGGCCATCTTAAGTACAAATAACAAAAATAACGGAATAACACAAGCTGGAAAATGCGCTACTTTGCAATGTTAAGCCCCTATTTTCTAATTGCTTAAGAAAGTGATATAGCTGGAACTATTTACCGTTAGTGTGAGGTACTTTAATCTCATTTATATGTCAAACACACAATCTCACGACTGATATTTTCTGTGAAAAAACTATTCTCCTGAACCTCTACAACACAACTTTCACGGCAGGTCGGCCTTCCTAGTCAGGCTGTGTTTGTGTGAGTGAGGCACGAGCGGTAAAGGAGTGAGATATTTTGTTCAGCGCTTAACATCGAGGTATTTAGCGCTGATGAGAGGTGACATGAGGTAAGTACGGAGCAGCACCGGAATTATAGGGCGGGGGAAACGGGATTTACCACATAAAACCCTCCAGCCAATGGCATCGTCCGGCACGATTCCCACATTCGAAAATCTGGGGACCGACCCCGCCGGGAATCGAACCCGGATCGCCTTGGTGGGAGGCGAATGGTCTGACCATTCGGCCAGCAGGAGCAGTAAGAGCGTCGTTAGCCGGCGTATGTAATACATTATCGCCTCTCCGCGCAGCCACTCAGCTGGCGTGCAGTGTTTTACTATTATCATTTTCCCTAAGGGACTTGAAGCAGTGACCACGTTATTTTATTTCTGGCTAACATAGTTCAAAGTCTAACGCTTGTTTCTATAGCTGTGATTTTCGAGTCCGGTTGTTATTTTTCAAGATACGGCATTCTAGAAAAGTCGTTGTTGGCCATTTGAGGTGCCCGAAAATGATATTTGTAATAAACGTGGCTAATTTTTAAGATTACAGTGACATAGCTTGAATGTTGTGTTTTCGTAGTTATACGAATATAACGTGTGTTTAATAATTCCGTCAAAAAATAGTTATAATTCACTGCTACACATTTGAAGTGCAGGTAGGGAGGCCCGTTAAAGGTCATTTTACACAATCTAAAATTACTTGAATTCAGTGTATTGAACACCACGAAAATTCAAGAAATTTGGTTCAATAAACATTGACGAAACAACTTGAAATATTGTTACACCGTACATAATAATATAATGCACAAAATAAATAATGAAGACCTTTTTAAATCTACTAATCCTGTACGTTTTAAATATTTGGCTAAGCGAACACAAAATTTTTTACTAATTTCGTAAATTTTATTTAAAAATAATAGTACTCGTGTTTACTTTAATAAGGTTTATTTTGTTTAAAGAACAAAATTAATATGTTACATAAATTAATAATATTACGAAAACCTCTTCTCCGATGTCAAATATTTTTGATTCAAGAACATTTCAAACATTCTCGAAACGAAAATCTTTTACGATTTCATGACAGTCAATAAACTGAAAGGCAAAATGGCCACGGTTATGATGTCAACATGGCGTCTCATGGAAATTCAAGAAATTGGATTCAATAAATTGAAAGAAAATTGAAGCAAAATTTGATAGTGTGAAAGAACCCTAAGGGTGCCGCCTACCACGTTTCAGCCTGTTCTTAAACCAGTTTTCTTACCAAACTTTTCCACATGTGCCCGTTGTGCTAGTGTACAAAAACAAAACACACGTCATACAAGGATGAAATGTTTCCGTTAAGACGGGGTCACGGGGGCAGAGTTGTCAGACCACTCGTCTCTCGCCAAGGCAATTCGTGCTCGACCCTCTGAGAGAAGGCGGGAGGTCAATCCTCCCCAGGGAGGAGAGGGGTCGATCCCCAGATTTTTACATGTGGAAATCGAGCCTGTTGATGCCGTTTGTTCTCCGGGTTTTCTCAGGAATCTTTGGCTTTCCCTGCCCCTTCATTCCGGTGTTGCATCGTACTCACCTCAAATCACCCTTCAGCAAAGTTAGGTCCAGGGTTCATATTTACGTTTTATTTACTAATTTTTATTTGACATTTGTTTCCAAATTCTAAAAGGGATCAGGCTCTGTAAAACCATCACACAAATATGTTAAAAATAGTTTATATTAAATAGCATAGCCTTCAGTTAAGGTAAAGTGCAATAGAAACACTTTCTGCACTACGGTAACATTTGTGTTTAAGTTTATTTATGGTACCAAAATTGTCATCCAATAGTGCGTCAAATATACCAAACACAAGCCTCCAAAATTATGGTAATGCACAGAAGTTGTGAAACAAAGTACCTACCGAGCTGAATACATGCCTGAGGCGTGAAACTGCCAGTGGGTCAGCACTTAGAAGAAACATTTCCTTTCCCGCAGTAAAGTGTTTGTTACTGCAAAGAAAAATGTTGTTAAAATATAAGCTACTGCAAAGTAACTTCGTCACAAAGAAAATTCTGTAACTATTAAGATAGTATATTATAATCTTCATGGTGAGGTTAGTTGTAGTATTTTTAATACAATGTTTATTTTGAAGGATATCTTTGCTGCAAAGAAACTAATTTTCAAATGGAACTATTTAATAAAACAATATAGTCGCAGCTAATATAAGTTTCCTAGGTTTTTTATATTTTCTGTACTACAATATTTCTTTACCGCAAGCTAAATATCCTCAAAGGGGAATCTATCTTCGTTGTAAAGGAAAGTTTTTCCCTGCGCGGAACAAGGTTGTAATATCGATAAGTGGGCTACATGACAACGGGAGGGTCGACCTAGTGATACAACGACGTGACAACGGGTCGACGTGAGATGGCTGCACATCCTCCCGACATCTGGGAGGCAACACACCGGTGTCTTGTTCGGGACCTGACATTCGGCACATCTTGGGCTACATCTCCGCTACACGCCGCTCAAAAGCTTTCTTTCCCACGCTCTCTACTAGAGACCGCCAACAAGGACACCTCTACAGCCCTCTAGCTCGTTTATACCGTCACCCGAATGTTTACTTTTTGAAACCCAACTTTCGAATCCATGTTTTGGGCAAAGTGTTCATTTCCACAATGAAAACCACTCGCCTCCCACCAAGGCGACCCGGGTTCGATTCCCGGATTTTCGCATGTGATAATCGTGATGTACGATGCCGCTGGTCGGCAGGTTTTCTCGGGTATCTCCCGCTTCCCCTGCTCCTTCATTCCGGCGTCGCTCCATTCTCACCTCATGTCACCCTCACCAGCGCTAAGACCTCGGTGTTAAGTGCTGACCAGAATCACTTCACTTCATAATGCAAAACTGCAGTTTCGGGAACTTTAGTATCAACAAGGAGAAATGATGAAAAGTAACACGATTTAATACAATTACTATACATATTTTAAAACTTTTGTTTAAGAACGAGAATGAAAATATAAGTAATACCAAGAAATTGTATTAGTTACCAATTTTAAACACATATAGTTCTTATTAACATATTTAAAAATTAATATTTGCTAATCTTCCTTCAAAGTCAGGTTTTGCATTCACAGTGGCTGAAAAAACGTCGTTTACAAATAACGAAGGAGATATTATCGTGTAGGCATATATATTGTTTATGTATAGATACTATTCTGTATTCATGTATTAAAATCTCGGTAGTTAATTGACCATTGTGGTAATCACCGCTCCTGAAACCCCAGTTTTGCCGAACTCTAAATCTAACTTTCGTCACGAAACTAGAATTACACATCCAGGTTTCCCTCAACAACGGAACATTATTTTCGCGCTGCTTAGATCGTACTCAAACATAGCTTTCCCAAACCCGTGTTTACTAAACTAGACTTCCGAGTGACGGTATAACATATTGCGTACAGTATAGAGAGTCCGTGTTGACGCCGCCCACAGCGCACATGGAATAATCGGGTCAAATAAAAGTAACGAAAAACATATTTTTATTCATTACCTGTTTGTCCTTTGTTTTATTTGACCCGATTCCATTTATGGAATTATGTTGTGAATGTATCCTTATTTATGTTTTCCTATTTTTTTATTTTTCTTTGCCAGTCCTCTATATCGCAATGGAGTATGTCCAAGGAAGTAAACCCAGTCATGAGGCGCCTCACCACTATATGAACGGGCGTGACCTTGAGGATCAAGTATCAGGAAAACACACGCCACCTGGGAGGACGTATTTTGTGCATCTGGGGCTTAATTAAGAGTGTTCAGGTGCGATAAATTCATAATTTTATATTTTGATGAAATAGTGATAAATTTGTAGACGATACTTGTGAGTATAGTTCCCTCTTACGAAACAATTTTAGCTTTCACAGTTTTCTCATAATGGCGCGACAAAGTCAAAATGTGTTTCTTCTGCTGACATGAAAATATAAAAACCAACAGACCTATTTGAATAAAATAATTCGCTGTGATATTACATCGCGTGAGCTATGCAATAAAGAATTTAAAAGACCATAACGTGATATTTTGAATTTTTTAAAAAATCGCAATAGTATAGGAATAAAGTTTCAAATTTAGCAATTTTTTTTTAAATACAAAATTAGTTCACGGGATTTTTAACAATATGATTTATTACGTAGCCCGTGGCATGTTATTTCACCGTGAAATATTTCACTTACGTAAGTAAATTGGTTTGCACTATTTGCATGGCAGCAGAACATGCAAATTCTGACTTTGACACACCGTTATGAGATAACTATGTGAGCTAAACTTTTTTCGTAAGGGGAAACTGTATACTTACAAGTATCGTTTACAAAACTAACACTATTTCATATAAAAATAACATTATGATTTTATAGCACTTGGTAACAACCTTAAGCTGGATTCACAGCAACCACGTAGCGTACCTATACGTGTAAAAGTAGAAAAACAGAGTGTACATGATAGCATTCAAATTCTCGTGTAGCGTGCGTAAGTACGTAACAGAGATGGTCGTATTTCTAATTTGTACGAACGTACGCTAAGTGGAGGTTATGAATACAGCATGTGCAAACGTAAGACTCAATTTAATATTAATTTATATTGAGAAGTCATTTATTTTGTGGCCGTTAACTGTTTAATTTGCTTCTAATAAATTAAAGTATTTTACGATCAACCATCAGCGATATTTAGTTATGATATTGTTACAAGTTTGAAGAACACAAACTTTATATGTGGGCAATTCCCATGAGTTCTTTGGGATAGAGGTCTATAATTACAAATAAAAGAGTTAAATTAAGTACTGGATTTAATAGCTCACAAAGCTATGAAATACACAAAGCAGTAATCAACTAGAACTCTCACAACACAATTAGTTATGCACACAATTACTCCTG
>PNEQ01010843.1:0-27033 GCA_003012365.1 Medauroidea extradentata
TGAACTACGAAAAATCCTTAAATTGGCTAATATGCATTTTTACGAGTGTCCTATTAAAGTAAAAATCACGATGATAGGCCGTCGGGTTCGAGCTCTATCGACGTTTCTTCGGAAACACATTTCACTCCTTTTCACCCCCTTAGAGGTCGAATTTCGAAAAATCCCTTCTTAGTGCTCGCCTACGACCTGAAGGGAACCCCCACAAAAAAATTCACGATTATAGGTCCAGTGGTTTGGGCTGCAGTTTGATATGTCAGTCAGTCAGTCAATCAGTCACCTTTCATTTTTATACATAGATAATCACGTTTTCTTATAAAGTAAAAAAAATTACACGTATTTTTAAAATACTTACTTAAGCATCACTCTGACGCAAACAGCACCTCAATATCGCTACTGGTCAGATAGATATCGTGGGTTGATGGAAAACGAATTTTGTGCTTTTTCACCCTTTTGGGTGTCGAATTTCGAAATATTTGAAATCCACATCTTAGACACTTAAGTATCCAACTGAAGTGTAAATCACATCGCTAGCCCGTTCAGTCGAATCAAAATCGATCATTCACTAAAAGAACACATATATCACCCCTGCACAGCACTGAGAAATCGAATTTCAAAAATTATAAACCGTTTTGTGATCATTTCTGTAATCATCATCCTGCAGCAAAAATTAATTGCATATCTCGACGGGTTCGATAGATATCTAGAATTTATCTAAAACATATTCAAGGTCTTTTCACCACCTAAGAGTGTAAAATTCGAAAAACCCTTGTATCACGATTTAGAATACTTTATTGGTGTCTCGTGGACGTTAAAAACACAACATTATCCCGCTGGGTTCAAGATATATCGACGATTAATTGAAAACACTTTTCACCATTTTCACCCCTTTTCACCTCCTTAGTTGGCAAATTTAGAAAATTCCAGAAATTATTTTCAGGTATTTGAGTAAGCATCAATCTTAAACAAAAATCACGTCTCTATATAAAAATTAGTGTGGATCGATATATATCGATTGCGAATCGAAAACAAATTTTACCCTTTTTTTAACCAGTGTAGGGTTGAATTCGGAAAATATATTTTAATGGTACTTGGGATATTTACAAAAGCATCAATTTAAAGGAAAGATCACTTCGATATCTCGATAGGTTCGATAGATATGGAAGGATAATCGAAAACACATTTCCGTATTTTCACCCCTTTAAATAAAGAATTTAGAAACGTCTTTGAGTCCTGTCAGAGACATTTGTAAAAGTAACCAATTAAATTAAAATCACGACGATAGTCAATTGTGTTTCAAAGATATAGACGATTAATTAAAAAACACATGTTGACCCTTTTTACTGCTTGGTGGCCGAATTTAAAAAAAAAAAACCCTAAAACTACTGTTTGGGTATTTACGTAAGCAACAATTTGAAGTGAATACCAACTCTCTATCCCGAAGGGTTCGATAGATATCGATAGTTAATCGGAAACACTTCCTTGAATGTTGAATTTCGAAAAATCCTTAAATTGGCTGATATGCATTTTTATGAGTGACATATTAAAGTAAAAATCACGATGATAGGCCGTCAGGTTCTAGATCTATCGACGTTTCTGCGGAAACACATTTCACCCCTTTTCACCCCCTTAGAGGTCGAATATAGGTCCAGTTGTTTGGGCTGCAATTTGATATGTCAATCATTCAGTCAGTCAGTGTTCATTATTTTTATATATAGAGATGATTACCAGGTGACATTAAGGAACATAACAAAGTGTGTTTCTCGTATTGAAGTGTGATGCAGGAGAGATTTTGGTCAGCATTCAACAACGTCTTGGCCACTTGAGAATGGAGCGTCGGTAAAATGAGGAAACTATAATACTCTGAGAAAAACAACCACCAACCAACGGAAACGTCCGCTAAGTTACTTCACTGGAAAATAAAGACTGATCACGCCAGGATTCGAACCTGATTCTTCTTGGTTGGAGGAAAGTGATGTAACCACTACAGTACAACGATTCTGGAGTTAAAGGGAATCTGGCCACTGGAAACTGCTCACCGGAATGAAAATATTATCCTAAGCGAAATTTTGCCGAAAAGATTATATTACTCTAATTTTATGTGTTACGATCAATATTTTAATGCCAAAACGCGCCAAATTTCAAGACATTCCATAAATTAATTTTTATGACGCTCAATATACCACTGCAAATCATCATGCACCATTTGACCATTATTAATACATAACGACTACAACATTACACATTGTTTCGTAACTATTCAAATGGCTGAAACAAAGCATGATACAGACGACCACATCAATGATGATTATGTTTAAAAATACTACTCAGAACCACACATTTAAGTTTGTTTTCTGCCTGTGACCCGTGCAAACAAATATCATTTGCCATTTGGTTTCAAACTCACGACTCTTCAAATCAACGTTGTGGATGCGACTTCTTTGTTTAGCTTGTCTAGAATTTATTAGCATGATATGTTCTCCCTTCCTTGGGGGTATACTCAAGTGCCTAACTCTCTGTATTGACACCTCCCCCAATATTTAACAAAAATATGACTAGCGGGACGAACAACCTGAAAAGGGCCACCTGAACGGAATATTGATTAACGATTTAAATATATTACGGTAATACTGTAAATGCATTTAATATTTCAAATACTATAACAAATCAACAGTTTACTATTGTACACGTCTGGATAAAATTATAAACTACAATCTAAATATTTAGTTCCAGGAAAACAATGTTACGGTACCGGATTTATAATCAAAGTCACACCATTCATTATTTTGGCAAACCTCTTATTTTAAAATTTTCAGTTTTGCAAATAGTTACCAGCTGGCGCAGACTAGCCGCACACCATTTTCGCGAAGCAATGACGTTAGACAAAGTTCACTTTTAGTAGACGTAAAATGTAACAGTCATTTCTCTTCCTACCTTGTATGCTGATTTTGATCACGTACTGTAGTAGAGGCCAACCTCTCAGAAGCCTGCTGTTTGACCTGAGGAAGTCTTCCCTTCATGTCGCTCGTTGACCGTTGTTAAGTGGACGCCTTGTGTGGTAGTCTCGTAGTCCCTTGAAGTTACGCGACGTTCATGCAAATATACCACATAATTTGCATGTAAATTCGGGTTACTGCAATTTCACCGGCATACCAACGCACTCGTTCATTATTGGGGTAACATCTAGAAACAATATCGCCTTCACTACCATAATTCTGTGAGACGCATTTACTACTCTCCCATTCGCTCTCGAGGTAGTACGTCGCGCACCACGGACTCTGCGAAACACCGTGCATACGTCCCGGTCGGCTTCTGTTCCAATTTTTTATTTTTTACGTGAAAAGTGGCCTCTAGCTTTCGCCCACGGCCAATAACTCCAATCAAATCAATACACTAAACGAGTCAATAATCCATTAAGAGAAAACACTACCAAACTCTAGAAACTTCCAAGACATCACAAACACGCAACGTGCCGAATTCCCGACACAGGATCCAAAAAACTGAACCGTCCACGACGGCGGCTACTGAAGTGCTTCTGTTCCAATTTTTTGTTTTACGTGAAAAGTGGCCTCTAGCTTTCGCCCACGGCCAATAACTCCAATCAATACACGAAACGAGTCAATAATTAGAACCAATATCCATTAAGAGAAAACACTATCAAACTCTAGAAACTTCCAGGACATCACAAACACGTAATGTGCCGAAGTCCCGACACAGGATCCAAAAAACTGAACCGTCCACGACGGCGGCTACTGAATAACTATCTGCTTCTGTTCCAAGACTCCGTTCTTTTTCGTATGTTCCTGCCTTCGCAATCAGCTGTTGCCTCGCTATGACGTCACACAATGCTCGCAGCGCACCTCTTTTCTTTTGTCAAGTCTAATTCACTTGATGTTTGCCAAATATACAATTTAGAGGTTTTCCGGAATAATTATACGCTACATAATTATAAATAACACTATTATATAATACTACACATTAAAATTACTTACATAAAACTAGCATACATAAATATTTAAAACTTGCTATGTAACCAAGTAACCTTACTAATACTAACTGACGGCAAAATTTACTAAAAATTTCTGAGACAAACGGGGAAACAAGAAATAAAAACCTTACAATAATTACCGTTTGTCTCAAGCATATAAGTTGAAATCATACCAATATAAAAATCCCTACGTAAAAGTGAATGTGTTTGCAGCATTATCAAATAAAATTTAAAATGTTCAAAATGTAACTTATGCCGCTTTATGTTACCGTCTTTTTGCAGGTGGCCATTTAGTGATAGTGGGGCAACTCAACACTTTCGTCCACGTTGTGCTGTATTCCTACTACCTCATGACAAGTATCAATTCAAGTTATGGAAAAAATATACAGTTAAAAAAATGTATCACGAAAATCCAAATAGTAAGAATATTAAATACATTTTTCATACTAACACTTTTTAAATTTTTTTCTTGTTAATTTTATATTCATATTTTAAAAGTATGGGATGAATGTAGTAAACATTGCTTGAGACGATCTTCAAGTGCAGAAGTCCGCAAATTATGACACAGTTGCATTTTAGTAAGTTTTGTTTGTCCCGAGATGTAGATTGCGTTAACAGTTAATGTATCAAACTTAGGGACTATAATAATAGTAATAGTAATAACATAGTAAATATTTTCAAACTCATTAAAAACTGTTAGATGATGGAACATTTTTGAGGGTTTTTGATTTTTGTTTAAGTAACGAAGATTACGTAATGAATAGTAATCGAGGCCTATAAGAAACTAAAAATATTTGTCAATGAAATACGTTTTGTTTGAAAATGTTTTATTTATTTGCAGGCTCAGTTTGTGATTATGTTTCTTCAATCATTTCCGACGCTATTTTGGGAAAAGTGCGATTATCCTTTCCATCTTCGAGCGTTAGCGACAATTCAGAGCATCTTTATGATATTAATGTTTGGGAACTTCTACAAGACAACCTACAGCAAAAAGAAGAGTGCATAAAATTGCAATTAGTGTATAAATATCTTTAAATAAACTGTTACCTAACGTCACTCAGAGTATATATTTAGATGACCTGGTTCAATTCAACAGTTTAAGACCATTGTGCCTTAATATGAATGAAAAGTTTACTTACAAAATATGCAGATGCCACGTAGTAACATAAAGCATAAGTTTAAAAAGTTTTGTTAACACATTTGAAAATTGTGTTAACCAATGAAGCTAAAACCACTCCACATTGCATGTATTGCAACGCACGGCATGACAGTCTTTGAAACAGTAAACTAAAATCTATAAAGGAAACCTTAATACATAAACGGGTAGAAAATGTAATACCATTAAAACAATGATGAGTAACCATTAACCTGAAATAAATATTTCATAATACAATTATATTTGTTGACGCAAATAACTGAAGTGCAAACACAAAGTAAAATAAAAGTATTTTTATGTCCTGCTGCCCTACTCGCAGGAAGAAGGGGCCAAATCGCTTTGGGTGTGCCTACCGGTTGCAGCAATACCAAACCTTCGAAAATATCGTTTTTAGAACAAAACTTTGGATGTACTACTTTTTCCACTTTTTATTTGAATGGCACCATTACGTCCAATAAAAAAATACTAATAAATATTGAAAACCGAATTTTTTTAAGTAAACAAAAATTATTTTCTTACTTTTTTAATATATATTTGAGTGTTTCACAAATACGAAAGTATATAGTTGGCAATTAATAGTTGGAAATGCTGTATTTCTTTCAGCAAATTATGTGATAGCGGCGATTATTAAAATGTGGGAAATTAAAATATTTGCATAATGACATTTAAAAACACAAATTGAATAATTTTTGGTAAGTGGAAACGTGTAAACTAATATATAGGAGATAATTCTACCCAAATAGTTATATTAATATTTTTAAGATGTAAATGACAATAAAATAAATCTTCTACTAAAACCTAAGAATCATACTGATATCTCGTCTTAGTAATAGTATGAGTTGCCTACCTACCTTGCGATCACAGAGATTTAATGAGAAATCAATGCCAAAATAAATGATGTCCCAATAAACAAATTGCAATGTAATCAATTTTTCTAGCAAAGTTTTCAACGTAAATCAAGTGCTTAAATAAAATGCTTAAAGATAAATATTTCCGTTTGATTTTACTCGCACACACACACACACAATATGTATGTATGTATATGTATATATGTATTCATATATATACATATACACATGCACACATACACATTCATACATACATACATGCATGCATGCATACATAATTTCATACATACATAAGTTACATACATACATTCATACATACGTACATATATACATACATACGTACATACATACTAACGTACATACATAAATACATACATATATATATATATATATATATATATATATATATATATATATATACACACACATGAAACTGAAACGTTTTGGTGAATTGTGCGACTGCGAAAGTTTCTGGCAAAAAATCTTTGTATAAGGGCGGGGCAAAACGGAAAACACAAACATGTGAAGAAGAAATATTTCAAAACGTCACTTAAACGATCACTTACGACCTTAAACACAATTTTGCAACATTTTTAATTTTCAAAATATTTTGTTTTAATAAATAAAATTACCGTAATTCAAGACTTTAATTATTATTACTAGTATTAGTACTAGTATTATTATTACTATCATCATCATCAGCAGCAGCAATATTATTATTGCTTATAATGCCAAATGCTTGTATTTAAAATATTTTTTTTTTAAATTTAGTTTTTGAAAAAAAAAGTAGAAAAGAAAACCAACGTTTTTACGAATTACTTAAGATAATTTGGAGTAGTTCGACTGAGATTTGTGCGGCTAATGATCCGTTAAATAAAAAATCATACGAACGAAGTGGCGAGTTATAGATAGTATTTAATGTTTCAGATGTAGTAACACTAATGTATTGCAAAATTATTAAAACATAATATTTAAAACGTTTTTCACTGTCTTAAAACACCCTATTAAGTTATACCTAGAACACACTTGTTTATAAAATATATTTTAAAAAATTATTAAAATTTATGTTATTTAAATTTTGATTTCCCATTAAACCGCCAATTAGTCTGTAGATATCGGCGATGTACTTTTTAAACTGTGGGGACAGTAAAAATACATTAACAGTGTGAATAGTTCCCAATTCGTGAAATAACAAATTCTACAGAATTTTTTAAAGCACAGAGAGTTCTTGAACACAGGTTTAGACGAACTTAACTTTTACACGGAAATACATAATGTTTCGATATAGTTCATGTGAAATAAGCGAAATAAATTAGAACAATACAGTCTATCAATACAATTCAATATAAGATTACCTAATAGTCTAGTTGTGACTTGTGTGAGTGTGTGTGTGTGTGTGTGTATATATATATATATATATATATATATATATATATATATATATATATATATATGTGTGTGTGTATATATATATATGTGTATATATATATATATATATGTGTATGTGTTTAAATATGGTAGGTGTACCTAAGGTGGCCATAGTTAAGCTTTGCTGAATTATTAAAATTGTCAGGTGCAAGATAGAAATTTCAGATTTACGTAAAATATACTTTGACCCATACATAGCTGCAAGAAACCTCAATGAGTTTTATGAATTAAAGTTTTTCAAGTTTTTAAAAATGTTTTCGATAAAGGTTGCATGTGGGCTACCTTTTGAACATAGTAATCCAATGGTGGCCTGCCAAGTGTACCAAAGGAGGCCCATATCTAAAATTTCACAGTTTTCAAGGTTGACCTGAACAATTATTACAATGTTACAAAGGAGCAGACTTTTAAATGTGTAGTGCATTAATGTGCACTTAATCCTACACAATAAATATCTGTACTAACATTATAAAAACATGAGATAAATACTTTGGATTATACAGACATCACTGCATCTTATCATTTAAAACATGCTGACACTTTAACAACCATTTCTTCATGTACATATAAGGTTTTTTAAGATGCATAATAAAAACCATGTTAATAAAGTTAAGAAACACTAACAAGAATTTTGGCAACTAAGCACATTAAGTTTGGAATTTTGTCTTTGCTTGTTTTGCCTACGCAGGTCTTAATGAACATGTCTGAAGTATAGTTTACAAAGTCACATATCACCTACTTAGTCCAATTTGAACACTTGGCAATACCAACTATATTTTGCTTTCTTTGTTGCTTGCAACCCTCTCGTACTTGGACAATCTTCAAATGTCACAGTTACTTGTTTCTTATGTCCCTCTTTCTTCCTTTTCGTAGTTTTGTGCGCCTTTTCTGGTTCAGATATCTGGCGTTTCTGTTGGTTTTGTGCCATTTTTTTTACCTCTGGTACTTCTGTAGTCTCGTTTTGCATTTTGTATTGAAACAGACTTAGCACAACCTTCTGGACACGATAGTTCATTACTTTTTTTCCTGGGCTTTTTATTCGCAGGAGCTTCAGGTGTATTGAGCATATCAGACAGCGATGGCGATGTAATGCTTGGAATGTCATATATTTATAAACCAGTGATATTTAAGTCTTCTGAGGTTGAATCATGAAGAGAAAACTTAAGACCATCAATATAATTGTCAGTTCCCGAAGATACTGGTACCATATAACGTTTTTTTTTGTTTCGATGCACATGGTTTTATGTCCAAACATTTTAAACGTCTGTGGTTGTCTTGAACAAAACCTGAATGAAGCATTTGTTTTTGTCGTTTTGGATTACAGTTGACTGTCTCTATACTGTATTCAGGTCTGTGAGTCAGTTCGCTAGGTGCAAAAGCCATTTGCAACCACAAAAGGATCATAGGGGTAGATGCCAGTTGCTTGAAATCCAGAAAAAAAAACATTGGCAAGTGTCGCAGACTTTGCCTAAGCTCGTGAGAAAAGCATCCCGAATTGACCTTTTCTTATCTTCCTGTCGACACTGACTTCTTCGTTGTTTGTAGCTGTGCTATGCATACGTTGCGTCCACTTCAACATTTGCTTCCAAGTGGAAGAGCCACAAAGGAGTCAAAGGAGTCTTCTAAAGAGTCGAAGGAGTCTTCAAAGGAGTCAAATGAGTCACAAAGGAGTCGAAGGAGTATTCGAAGGAGTCAAACGAGAAAAAGGAGTCACGAAGGAGTCTTCGAAGGAGTCAAAAGGAATCACGAAGACGTCACAAAGAAGTCTTCGAAAGAGTCACGAAGTAGTCTTCAAAGGAGTCATGAGCTGTTACGCACCGCCTACCCAAGATGAACTAATTTAGGCCTACCATTCTGGGCCAAGACTCAGAATAAGCAGGACACAGTAACACACTGGGTAGGCAGTCAATCCACACGTGGACCTGGTTCCGACTGGTGTGGAAATTTTCCAAGAATAGTTGAGAGCAAAAAGGGCCGAGGCTCATAATTCTCTCCTATTAATTATTCTAAAGTGTGGTCGCAGGTCCACAAATTAAGATTAAAAAAAGGAGTAACACAAATTATATTCCAGAAAGTTAAATAAAAGTATACATACTGATCAATATTATTAGAAAAATTTTAGTTAAAAAAATTTCAACTTGTCAACAAATAGGTGTGTGTGTGTGTGTGTGTGTGTGTGTATATATATATATATATATATATATATATATATATATATATATATATATTAAATCTCCGTTACAAGCAACAACATTAACGTGGTCAGACATGAGTACTAAATTCCTTATATCATCACACCACATAACAAAAAAAAGTTTTTTTATATTTAGTTAAGTTACTTGAGAAAATTTAGTTTGATAGCATAAAGAAAACTGACATATTTGGGCGCCCCAAATACTTTAGGTAGGTTAAAATGCACACGCAGTATACAGCCTTCAGCAAAGTAAGTTGGTGCAAAGTATATAATTGCTGAACTTTTACATCTAAGTGACGAACTTCAAAATTCCAAAATTCCAGTAAAATAATTACTGAAACCTTGAATAATTATGTCAGAAATGGTATACATACAACCAAAAAGAATACTTGATCATGCCTATCGTGCCAAAGAAGACGACGAATATCTTAAGAAAAGGGACATTAGTGTAATCACTGAAGACCGAGACAACGAAGACTGTGGCGATGAAAACTATCCCAACACTCACACACATCTCTCCAGTGAAGAGTCGGTGACAAGTGACTCGAAGGCGAAGATAGATCAATACACTAGATACGATTTCTCGGAAAACCTTAACAAACTGGTGGATAGACTCAGACTACTGATCTTTATGCGAGACACTGGGGATTATTCCCAATTACGTTAAATACAGTCAATAATCCATGAACTTAAAGAAAGAGAGTACATTCGATAAAAATATTGATTGGTTTTGATTATCAGTTTCTGCCCTCAAATTCACCCATCATCCTCGGGGTCATCTGCCCGCTTTGAGGATGCCGGCTACACCCCAGTACTGAGCTTGCCGAGCCAAAGGTTGCCGAGCATGTCCAATAAATTTATTTCCAATATGCAAGTATTAGTTTCCAGAATTCATAATTAATTACAAGATATACGAAATATTCAGTTACAACAAGATATAAAGTATTTCATTTAATTAACCTAACATTTCAGTTCCCACTTTGTACCATGCCAGATTAGCCGAGCGCTTAATGGCGTCAGTCAGCCTTAAGTGTCGCAAGGTTCGGTGGTTCAGGGCTCCATACTGCCAAAGGGTTTTATAACTCATGCATTTGAAAATTACAAATATAAGGGCGATATCTCCGTCTAGGTTGCATAACACGCGATCCTTACATTCAGCACGAAATTAGCGCTGCCTAGTAGGCGACACAAGAGTCAAATAATCGATTAATCGTTCAAGTCAATTAACTGGTGGCCGACCCGAGAACTACAAGATGGCAGAGACAGCAGCTCCCCTAGCAACCAACTTGGAAACTACAAAATCGCGACGACAGCAGCACCTCTTGACAGCCAACTCGAGAACCAAGTGGCAGTGCCTACAAGATCGAGCCGAAGGTTGCCGAGGGTGCCTGAAGTAGGTGACGGCTCCCAAAACAAATGACAGACGAAATTCAGTAGGTAAACAAGTTGGTGGACGGATCCAAGATGGCTGCCGTGACGTCATTAAAGATGACCGCCTTGACGTCATCGGGGTCAAAGGTCATGGCGCCTCAGCCCCCAGCCCCTGCCCATGGAGAACCATTTTTATACGATTTCGAAATTGTAAGAAATCTATGATTATCAGCCTGACTGGCCGAAGTTACACTTACGTGGTGTGCAAAGATCAAACCAAATAATGCAGGCAGATTTACATATTGACGGTCAACCTATTTCGATTTATATTTGAAATCTATATGATATATTGGAAAAATGTTATAATTACAAGATATTGTTGAAATTTATCACATTTTTGAAAAGTTGTAAGTGATGACTCACAAAATTCCACACATATAGATAACAGGACGATTTTGTAGGATAGCTTTGCTTCGAAGTAGGCTTAAAAGAAATTTAAGAGTGTACACTTGCACTTAATACATTATTTTTGAAAATCCCTTCCATGTTAAAAGTTATGGCAACGAACAAAATTGGGTTCATTAGACCGTTTGATGGCTTTCGATTTTGCTGCCAAAAAAATACCAACCTATTGCAAAATGTATTTCCTTTTCTCTTTGCGGATCCTTTTCCCTCTAACATTTTTATAGCCCATTAGATTAATGCCTGGCAGCAGTGACATATTAACGTGCAAACACTGTAATAAAGTTGGGTGAAAATTATACGACTGTAATAATGTAAACGGTGAATTAAATACCTACGTACGTTGTAAATAATGTGGAAAATCTTTTGTTTCATAAATAAGGGGAATTTTAGACGGTACAAACACAAATATTGTGAATTTAGCAACGAAAATAATCACCACAGAACTACATCCACAACACTTGTATTTGTGCCGCATGACACCATCTGATTTACACAGCAAACTATAAGGAATGATGGGTGGATATTACCCTCCATTTTAAAAAGTACATGCATTGCAAAACAGTGACGCATGTGTGAAGCACAATAGGAACTTGAATTTATTAGTCGGCTAACGGTACTTGATTAGCAATTAAGATTATTTATTTTTAGTCACCGTAACTAAAGAAACGTTGATAAAACACTGTCCTTGACAGTGACATCCACCTTTGAACAGATCACCGTACAAGTGCTATGGTAGAGACATGAAGGTAAGTTAAGTAAATTACAGTGAAACGTCGCCATGTGCTATCACAAAGAAAATCACCAACTGTAAACAATAACTATAAAATCCTAACTTAGATAATTATTACCTAAATGACTAAGCCACTAAGCTATTATATTTTGAGGACTAAATTAAATTTTTGGTAAACATCTATTGGTTTTTTTTTAACCAAATCTTTTAAACAGTCGACTAGCTATTAAAAATTCTACATTACGATATACATTTTAACTTGTAGTTACTCATAGACAAGTCGCGCTCTGTAATTCACAAGTGCGGTATATCTTAATTTAATATGCAAGAACATTGTAAACTTATAACTTTTGTGATCAAGTTGAAAATTGTTATCAAACTTTCCAAAGCAAAGCTTGTTTATGAGATAGTTTTCCTACCGTGTAACAGCGTTGAGTATGTGTCCATCCCTAAAAATGTTTGAACTTGTAAACGGAACTCGTTGCAAACCGATATACAAACACGTTACCTATATTTTTAGACTAAAAATATGGTAACTTGAACTATTGAACCGATAGTTTAATAACTTGTCCTAACAGGTAAACTGAAAAAAAAATGTTAAATATTATTTCTAATAACAAAGAATAATATTTTAATGGTGGCTTTAAATTTATTTTGTTTTTTACGCACCAACATTAATGGTAGTATGTTTATTAGTTATGTTTGATATTGCTTGTTTGGTTTGTACTTTACTGAACGTTCTTGTGATTCTTTCAGTGATTTATAGCTGCCCATGCACTGATAGCAGTAAAGAATTGTTAAAAATCAGTGTCAAACTGTTCAATAACAACAAACTTGTGGTTATTCATACGAATGAGTTTGCAGAATTAATTTCTACATTACACTGTGTCGTAGAAAAGACACTCCTCTACTGCAGTAAAGGATTATTAGCATTATAACTTCCGGAGTCCACTGATAGCGAATATTATTACGTAGATCAGAATTGTTACTTTTTTGGCTGATATTAAAAGCCATTGAAATTTATTAAAACTTGCTTCTAAGATCGATCAGTGCAACTAAAGAATAAGATCATAATCTGATATACTGTATTTCATGTCAAATTATGTGTGAATAGTAATGTTTTCATAACATTTTCATCTAAAATGTTACAGATGGTGGATGTGATGTCATGGCTGGAAAAGGCTTACAGATACGTTAGTTACGATCCAAGAGGTATGTTCCTACATTTGAAGTGCATGTACACGTTCTGTAATAGTAACCAATTGTAGAAATAATATATCCGAAAACATTTTTACTGCTGTTTACAATTTATTTTTTGTTGATTTAAAAATAACTAATAAACTTGACTCACTCAATAATAATAATAACCGTGAGCGGGGGTAGCTTTGGATATTTGGGACGACTTAGGGACATTACAAAAAAATTTTTTTTCGTATATGGTAGCCCAGGCTAGAGAAATTTACGTGCGATAAATTCCAAATAATAAATATTCACATAGCATTTATTTAATATAAAACCCACAATTGACAATATATTATGGAGAACACAAAAGTATAGAAGTGTCCTAAAGTCACCCCCGGTTACAGTACTTTTATACTCTGTAACTTAAAAACCTAGAAAAAATAATAACAATAATTTCAACTTTTCCACTGAGTAAATTCTGGTGTTCTTGAGTGAACCTCAGTTGCATATAACAGTTTCTAATGTATCAGGAGCCTGTGCGAGGTGCAATGAGGTTCCACTCGTCATGAGTGACTTCACGACAGACACCATCTTAGATTTGACCTTTGATCTTGACATTGAACCTGACCTAGAGTTCACCTAAAGGTTAAGACTTCCTCAAAATTTCCCAAAAATATCCGTTTTTCTAAAAAAAATATTCCTTCCCCTAAAAATATCCCTTATTTCACTCGACTTATCAAAATTACCTTAGTGAATGTCTCAAAACCAGCATGGCCCCAATGTCTTCTCGAAGCAGGCTGATTACGAATTTTTTCGTGCATCACTGATTGACATCGGGTACAGATAGTCAATATTACAAAATCAATATATACAGCTAATAAATATTTTTTTTAAAATCGTGGTCATTTTATTATTTTTAATATTATAACTTATATTAAAAGGCAATAAATATTTACAGCTTAAGACTTAATAGCAGCCGATATAAATCAGATTGACGAAATTAATTAATTAATTAAAATTAATTATTAGAAATAATTGAAATTAACTATTAGAAATCATTTTTAATATTTTCAATTCTAATAATAATATCTGGTTAGGTATACTCCCTTCTTAGCTGTATCAGATCGAATTCCAAAAAAACCAATAAAGCAATTTATTTCAAAATCATGTTCAGTGAAATTAAAATTCTTTAAATTAAAAAAACACGCGGGATATTTTCCTATAGGCCTCATCGTCCCGCACACGAACAGAGCTATACCCGTTTGATTTATGATAAAACTAATTAATTTTCCAAAATACTAAAAATAATAACTTTTACAAAATTAAATTTTTTAATAAATTACAGTTATTTCCTATTGACCACCTTCTCATTAACATAACTATACGATATCGACTTCTGATAAATATAACCAATACGTTTAAGAAATTTTAAATTTTTTTGATACTCACATATACGCACCACTCTACGACTAATCTGAAACATCACGGACAGCATTAGAACAGCTCCACAACATCAAAGGATCTGACATGTCATACAATAAAACGTACTACTTATGCAGACCTCCCTACACACAACCCCCACCACCTCACATCCCTATAACTCCACCACTAACCAAATAAAACTCCTTCTTCATCACATAACTTCCACAACCCCACGCCTCTCCCATCAAACCAATATTCCCCATCCCTCCCTTCCTTTCCCCTCTGCCACACATCACCATTCATCTCATCGTTAACTCAGCCTTCACTCTCCGGTGTTCCTGTCAGCGCCTGTCCGAACTAAATCCACTCTCCTACCGTATCTTCTTAGTTACATGTATGTAGTTGCGACTTTCACTCTTTGCAGCTACCAGTTACATATGCTCGAGCGTACTAAAATATAGAAAAATTCAGGACACTATTCCAGATACTATTATTATTATATACTTCAGGATATCATTCAGTAAATTTTTTAGGATACTATTAAAGAAACCAAACTTCTGGACACTATTCAGGATACTTTTGGGTAATATTCAGAGTACTACTCAGAATACTAACCAACTAGTGGTTTCACAATCTATATTTCAGAGATATGAATAGCATACCACATTCATACAAATCAATGGTGTTGTTGTACTTGTGTTGTACTTGTAGCAGGATATGATCCAAGAAAACCCTCATTAAATTTCACGTACATATAAAAGTTAAACAGACAATTAACGAAAATACTCATACTGCCAATTTAATGTAGTCTCGTATTTCATTTCTTGTACATAGAGAAAAACGATTGGTTGATTCAATCGTATAAATGTCTGTATATGGTCAAAGAAGCGTGTAACAGTTGAACCACCTAAACATTTTGATGTCTGGCAGGTATAGTACTTCCAACAAGATGGTTTAGTCCAGTTAAATATAAATTTTGTTAGATCAACAAAGCCAATACTTAGCGCGTTTCATATTTTGATCAGCCAAAAATTTTTTGTTGAATCAAATACATACTTGCTTCACCATATACCATAATGGTTGATTATAACAAATCTTTTTCTCAGTGTATGATCCAATATATATTTATGTATGTTGAACTCATTTCCAGCTACTTGCATAAATATCAAAAGTCTGAGTCTGTCACCAATTAATTAGGGTCATCAAAAAATTAATAACCCATATGGTGGTATTATACGATCATCATGTCTCTCCTCGTTTCAACTTCACTTGAGAGACAATTGAAAGTTAGAATCTTCATCAGCGATGTCTTCGATGTCTTGTCCCTTCAATCTTCAGCGATTACTTCATTAAATTATATTTTCTTCGCATATTCGCTTCTACAGGATAATCATTTTTTAGTTTCCTTTTCTAATGTGTCTCTTTTGCAGTGTCATGCTTCACAACAGCATTATTGTAAAGTTCTCAATTTCCACGCGAGAGTTTAGTAAGTTTAGACTTTGTACGAACAGTCTCCTTTACGCCTGCCTTGTACGTAATTTTCTCAGTTCATGGGTCCCTCGACACCTGTAAAGGTACTCAACAGTGGAGCTGGTAAAATCGTTTATGACTACCCTAGGTCTCTTGAAGCAGTAGTCAGGGGATATGCAGTATCATGAGGCAATAATGTCATTTCAGCAGAACGAGCTGCATTTTCAATGCAATTACTGGTGTGTATTTTCAAATCATTTCGTTTCTAAAACCGTTTCACTCTGGTAAAACTCGGTGTCTTGCGATACAAAGGATTTGTCGCACAGACAGCTCCAACACAGCATTGTTGTGGAAGTGACGTCCCGAGAATGCGACTTTTAGTGTAGGAAACAGGTGAAAATCCGATAGGGCAAGACCGGAGCGTATTCAGTTGTAACAAATATATCATTGTGGTTGTGACTATGTCGAAACATAGTGCAAGTTCATGATACCATGGAGTATTTTGTTTGGCAATAAACTTTCCGAGTGAAAAGAAAAATATATCTTGTTTTCGGAACACACCTCGTACAGCATCTGTGAAAACTGATTTTGGTATGTGCATATCCTCTGCAAGAGGGAAAAAATCTTCACCCAACTCCACCACATATGCGTACATTCATTAGTAATAAAGTGATATAAATATGTAAAATTATTAATTCACTTAAGATGAAATCATCACAAAGTTCTCAATTTACTTGGAATGTCAGTGGTAGACCAAATGGATTTAAACCTAATGACCTGGGGTTTGAATCCCTGCCAGTGCTACAACTTAATTTCTTCAGAATTTTGTTCGAGCATCAAACTAACCTACAGTGTATCTAAAAGTGTACGCAAATGCTTGGTAAATAAATGTAGGTTTTGATCCAGTGGGGTTTTTTAGAAACATGGTTGAGGGTTAAAGGGTGAGCGAAATATAACATTTATCAATTCAGTTGAATTAGTCTACGGAGATGAGATTAATGAATTTGGTGGTACACTATTCCTAAACGAAGAAATGATGTATGAATATTTGCCATTGACTATGAAGAAAATGGAACCGAGCCCCTGTCAGTGTCGCAACTTCACCTTTGGATGTAAGAACTATCGACAGTAGAAGATTGTATATAAGAATAACCCTTCATTCTTGATTTGTTGTGGTAAACAGTTTTCGAGAGGGGACAATTTCAAAATACACTCCATTAACTACGTTGAATATGCAATCGGTCTGCTGAAATTAAATTATTGCCTCAAAATACTGCTGCTTCGCAAGATTCAAGAGACCTAGGTAAGTCATCAATGATTTTATCTGCTCCACTATTGAGTACATTTACAGGTGTCGTGGGACCTATGCACTGCGCAAGTGATATGCAACATACAACAGAGACTGTTCGTACAATGCGTAAACTTGCTAAACTCTCTCATGGAAATGAAGAAATTCACAATAACGCAGTTGTAAAGCAGAACTCTGCAGGAAACTCCATAACGTTTATCCTGTAGAAGTGAGAAAATATACGAAGAAAATATAATTTGTCGAATTAGTTGAAAATGGCGGTTAGGAAGAATCGCTGATGAATATTCTAACGAAGATTATCCGGACACTCTCACTGATCGCTCCAATGAAGTGAAAACGAAGGGAGGTACGAATATTATGGAAGATCACTACATTAACTATGGATTTTACGATCATCCTAATAAACTGGTAACAGACTCAGACTTTTGAAATGTATACAAGAAGCTGGAAATTATTCCCACATAAAAAATATATTGGATAATGAAAGAACTGAAAAAATTTCCTATATTAAATAGGCAGTATGAGTATTTTCATTAACTGTCTGTGTAACTATAAAAATAGATACTTACGTTTAAAGTAATTCGTTTTTTATCGTACCCTGCCACTATTAAAGTAATACCAAAGATTTTTACGAAACTGCTTGGCTACCTCTATCTGAACTATAAAACACATATACAGATGGTAAAACCAATAGTTGGTTACTCTCCTGGAATCGTAACCCGAAGTACAGTATTCTGACTAATATCATGAATAGTATATTATTCTGACGATGAATCCTGAAATAAGTATCCTGAAATAATTCGGAAGCTGTACGCCAAAGTTTGCGGCCACTTCGAATGCTACGACGAAATGTTGCCAATGTTCGCGACGACTTCGGTAGAGACAACAGAATATTCGCTAGTGACTGTGAGGTCTTCGGCTATGGTGACGAGCTGATCGCTGGTCTAGGTGAGAACTGAGTTTGCACTTTTGGAGATTCTCAACAATACTGGCATCAACTGCAGCTGAATCATCGACTCATAGGTATCACTTCTACTACAGTGACTTTATTTCCAATTATGCATTACAAGGGCACGAAGATAACGAGTATTCAAATATATTGTTTTGTAATGTAAGTAATAACATGCTAGATCGTATATTGCAAGGTTGTGTATGTCTATTCTAGAGGTTCCTGTGTGTTTTTTAGACAGCAGTATGTAGATTACGTACTATAAATGAAATGTCATTTTTCGAATAATATGTGCTATTTTTACCCTGTGTGATAAGTTTACATATTTTAAAAAGAAACAAGTTCTGCACAATCATTTTATATTAAATGTGCAGAAAAGTAGATATAGGATAGAAAATAATCTTGTATGCAACTTACCTACCTGATCCAGCATGGAAGGTGACCTTGGCTGTGTCTTTTGTAAATGTTTCTTGTATTGTTGTGATTGCTCGAGCATATGAACTGGTAGCTGTGAAGAGAGAAAGTTTTAACTCGTAACTCTCTCTCTGTCTCTCTCTCTGTATATATATATATATATATATATATATATATATATATATATATGTATGTATATATATCTGTGTGTGTGTGCGTAATGCAGAAGTAAGGTAGGGGTGGGATAATTCGGATAGGCTCTGACTGGAACATCAGAGAGTGAAGGCTGAATTTACGATGAAAGGGAGTGGGGGGTGGAAGTGGAGGAGAAACGGTGATGTAGGTGGGGAAGAGGAGGGGGGTGGTGGATGGCGGTGGATGGTGGACGGGTGATACTGGTTAGGAGATGTGGGAGGGATGAAGATGGATTGGGCAAAAGGGAGTGGGTGGATTTAGGGTTGGTTGGGGTAGGGGTGTTTGGGCTGGTAGTAGGGGTGGGGCTGGGAAGGGTAGGATATGTATGTATGTAAGATGAGGAGGTCTGCATAAGTAGTATTGATATGCACATGACAGGTCAGTCTGTTGTAGGGTGTGGTGTTGTTCGGATGGTGTCCGCCATATCTGAAAGTAGTCGAAGAATTTTGCAAGTATCAAACAATATTTTATTAAGTTTTCAAATAATTTCGTAATTTTATTGGAAGTCGAATGGGTGTAGCTAGTTATGTTAGTAAGATGGAGGGTAGTCGGTGGGCTATAGAAAATAACTCAAATGTATTATAGTTAAAATAGAAATTTTTAAAAAATAAATTTTTTATGTTTTTTTTTTATTTACTGATTTAATCTGAAATCAATCGAGTATAGCTCTGTTTGTGTGCGGGACGATGGAGTCTATTGGATAATATATCGCGTGTTCTGTAACTGAACGTAATTTTATTGTTCTAAAAGTTGGTATTCAGATTTGTACCTTGATTAATTGAATTGTAAATCGAACGGATATAGCTAATATGGAGTGAATGTAAGCAGATGCCATTATTAGTATTGGAGAAAATAAATTATTATCTTATTAAAATACACTGTAATCAATTTGTAAATTTCGCCGATTGATTATATATGAGGTACGATTGGGTCATATGGTGTAAATATCAAACCCGTTTAAATAAAGGTGAGTACGCTAAAATAACTCAATTACAATAGTTAAAAACAAATGTTTGATAGTTCTGTAGATTGATAGTATAATATAGATTGTCAATGCCCGCCCTCATTCAGTAACGCATGAAGAAAAAGAGTGTAATCTGCCCGTTTTGAGAAGACATTGGTGTCATGTTGGTTTTAAGACATCCACTAGAGTTATTTTTATAGGTCGAGTGAAAAAAAAAAATTTTTAGGGATAAAAGGAAATTTTTCTAGGGGAAAGGGGATTTTTCTTAATTTTGAGGAATGTTTGACGTTACGGTGACCTCTAGGTCGGGTACAATGTTAAGTCAAAGCTCAATTCCAATATGGCGGCTGTAACGTCAGTCACACATGGCGGGTGGCACCTCATAGCACATCGCACAGGCTCCTGCTGCGTAAGGAACTTTCATATACTATTAACGTCATCGTTAGTATAAAGTATTACACAGGAAATAGGAAATAACGGCATCAAAATACAATTTTCAATATTCCGAATTTTTTTAACGTCATATTTTAATAGTTTGGCTGCTTTATATACAACTAACTGTATTTGTGAAATATTTAATTTTTGTTATTTTTACTGCATTTATAATCACAACCGCGAATTTAGTAGCAAATTATTGAAAATGTACACTTGTGAAGTGAAGAAAAATATTGTATTTTATGTAAAGTGTTATTATTTTAATGTTAGAGACATAATGTTAGCTGTAGCAATTTTTAAAAAAAATTACAACAGTATTTTGAATCAATATAATTTTTGGCAGAAATACTAAATACGTCACTATATTGGACATTAACTCTTGAAGAATAAAAATTTCCACAAGTCACTGATTACTAAAAATTAAGATTTTAAACGTGTTATTGTTGACTAAGTCACCAATATTTTCCGTAAAATTGAAAAGGTTTTCAGGTAATTTGATTGTTAATGTCTTATTTACGCTAACTGATTTTAATTCAAATATCCGCTAATCAGATATTTTTAATGTTCTGTAGAATACTAACTTATTAAAATAATTTCGTAATTGTTGGCAACTGAAATAATGAGATAATATAAGCAGGTACGTCTTTCGTAACATGTTTTATGCTTAAATTAAAATCATGTGACAACCTCACGTAGGGATAACCTTGTATGGAATGATTTTTTTTTTCAAACAGGCAAGCTAATGCAGCAACGGCTTAAAATCCGAGGCTAAAGGATGAAATTATACGTTATGAAAGATACATATATAATACATTAATATTCATTCTATCAATATATTGAAAAAAATTGTTACATTACTGTTTACTCAAAAATGTGTTTGATCATACGTTGTCCATACATTATTATCATTAGTTATTTTGTTAATTAATTGCTTTCTATTATAAGAAATGACGACGATGTTCCATGGAAAAAATTAAACATGCCATTATTTGTGTGCTTAGTCGGTATTTTAATGTAGAGTATTAAACAGTTATGGAGAAATATTCAATGGTTTAAATTTTTTGTCAACATAATTTACATATAACATAGTGTTACAACGAAATAAAGTACCAACCAGACGATTGCTTTGATTAGACTATGAATATGATGTGAGTGTATTTGATAAATGTGTGTACACCCGATAAACTGAAAGACGTTTCTGGCCACTGTTTGCAGATGCAAGATTGAAAGACATTCCACTTCTCTCAACACCTTTCCCCATGCTTGCAATATTAGTTTCGTACTACTACTTCTGCAGACATCTTGGACCACGTCTGATGAAGAGCAGGGAAGCATTCAGCCTGAAACCGGTGCTCATTGTTTACAACATATTACAAATAATTGCTTCGGCATGGTTCTTCTATCAGGTGAGCATTCCTTGCGTTGCTGAACGTGTGTTAATGGATAAATAAGTGAAGTTGATAATATTTGCTGATCACTTGAGGCTTTGCTGCACTACCCATATCGGATTATTTTAATTTTCGCATTTTTGCTATTCTGAGAAGAAAATCGTAGAATGTGTGATTACCCAACCAATTCTATTTACTTTGTGCCACAATACATATATCAAGGCTGAAGTGTTAAACTATAATTACGCCGCATCAGTCTAGCGATTATTTTATATTCGTAATATGCTGGACTGATTGCGGCATATACGCATATTCGTTAACAGCTTAATAGTGATGCCTACGTTGCAGCGCAAAGTAAATCGCATTTGCTGTATAAACGCAAATTTAATATTTTACTCCTCAAAGTTTCAAAATATAATTACATTCTATGTGGTGACTGACGCGGTGGCTTACCAGCGACATATTTATGACCCGACTGACGTGAGGTGAAAACAGAGAATATGCAAATTTCAACTAAGCAGGAAACGAGATAGCCACGAGACAAAAAATGCTGACAACTGTAAACATAATCCTCGTATCCCACACGAGAAATTTGGGAATGGCCTTACAAGGAATCGAACCTGGATCTCTGTGCTGAGATGCGATTGGTCCGACCGCTGCACCACCCTAGAATGCTTCTTGAAAAAATCATTGTGAGTAAAATGTAAGATCTCTAGGGTCGGTTACTCACTCTCATTGTGAAAAATCTAAGGTCTCTAGGGTCGACTGCTCACTCTCGTTATGTAAACTGTAACGTCTGTAGGGTTGACTGCCAACTCACATTGTGTAACAATTAAGGTTTCTATTGCCGGTTAAACACTGCCGTTGTGTAAAATCTAAGGATTCTTAGGACCCATCGCTCACTCGCATTAAGTAAAATCTGAGGTCTCTAGGGCCGATTGTACACTCATATAATGTAGAATCTAAGGTCTCTGCGACCGATTGCACACTCACATTGTGTAAAATGTAAGGTCTCGCTCTGTATGAAGTTTGAAGAATTTTCATTGCAGAGACGAAAAGAGGGTGAAATATAAGGAGAAACTGAGAATTTCTAAGGAGTCGTTAGACCTTTTTTAAGATTTCCTCAGACTGCAGATCAATCATGGTGGCTTTAAATAGATGTTAGGATGCAACACGGGGAAAATAATATTCTTATTTTTAAATTGTTGGTGATAATTTTGAGGAGTAATATAATGATAGTGTATTGGAATGAGTGCACTAGCGTCTTCGAGACAATTAATATTCGTTAAACATTTATTACAAATAGGGATTTTTTAAAAATATTTCTTTTGATTTCAAACAAAATGTTTGCAACAATGTTATAATCAAAATTAATGTCGAATTTTCAATATTTTTGTTTGGTGTTTTTTTTTTAACTTTGCAGCATTGCGAAACACAAATATAAATTGTCAAACCATCGCAACAGAATATTTAGGAATACAGAAGTGAAGTAGTTGGTAGCAGTGGTGCCCACAAGGGGAAATAATTGCGCAAGTTGCGCATTTAAAATTTTCGGGGGGAATTTTTTTTCTTTTCAAGAATAAAATTTTTTATCATAAACTTAAAATATTTTCATGATTTTACAAGTGTTATCTTGGTATTACCTACAAAGTAGGCTAGTAAAAACCGGTGCAGTTGTATTTGTTTACGATTGTTTTTACGAAACGGTAGCCTAAATATCTCCCGAGTACTGAAGTGTAACTCGTAGAAAATTAGTTTTTGTGGGGCATTTGGGGGGTGGGGGATTTGTGCATTAGGTCTTGGGGAATGGACACCCCTGGCTGGTAGGAAGGAAAACTCAGTCACACACGCCAGCAAAATGGCTTCACTGGCCAGAAACAAGGGCGGAAACGCCTACCACCAATCAGAGTAAGGCTGTTTCCCTGCTAGCCGGCAGCCAGGCCAATAGGAAACCTGACGTAGCATAAAGGAGCCAATCAGATACGGGTCTGGTATCAATAGCCTCGGACAGCCTATGAGAGGTGAAGTTCGCCCGTATCAAATTATCCGCCACGTCATTTCACGTCTGTATTACTATTTACTCTGTGCCATCGCCATGTTAAATGATTCCATTGCACATTAAAAATCATGTACATTTTCGTTTCATTTACGTGTCGGTGCATGAAAAAATAAATATTTTTCTCTAAATGTGTGCTGTACCATTTCACTTTAACTGAGATATATCAATACTCTAACTGTGAAGTACTAACAAAAAACTCAGATTATATTCAAGTTCTCCTTAGTTTCACCTATACCTCAAGGTTTTCCTCCCGGGACTGTGCAGTCGGTACTTAGTGTATGTACACGAACCTAACACTGCAGCCTGTAGTCTTAGGGCCGTATCTATAAACGGCTTTCGAATGACAACCGACTGCTATCCTCATTCATAGAGAAAGAATTGGTGAGCAGTTGGTTGTCATTCGAAAGCCGTTTATACATACGGCCATTAGTCGACTGTCTTATGAAACAGACTTGTGTGACAGTCTTTGTTTCAGGATGTTATTCATACGTATCTACGCAGCACGCATGAAAATATTCTAGTTTTGAACGTATCCATACATGAGTCATATTATTTGTACATTGTCCTTGCAAAACCCCCTTGAACAAAAGACAAAAGCATTACAGTTTTGCACAAAAACTTTGCGAAACATCGCAATTGGTTTTGTTGCAAAGAGACCACTGTTTACGTCTGCTCTTTTATTGCTTTACTGTGTGTTGGTTGTGTTCGTTCGTTTTCCTCAATGTGTCTGTGTTTCTGTTGTGTCATCTACAACCAACCATTTGTCGTTCCATTGTTTTTATTGTTTGTCGTAATTAAGTTTTGTCTGTTGTTTCGTTATCTTGCCACTTTTTGACGTAATTACTTTTGTGGAATAATCAGTGTTTCTTTTTATTTTTCTTGGTTGGTTATCTGTGCCTGTGTGCTCATTTATGTCGATTTAATTTCTCATTTGTATGTTGGTAACTGACTGATTTACTTGCGGAATTATATATATTTTCCTGTGTTTACTATACCAGTTGCAAATAAAACTATTTTTGGATGTTTACTTTCCTGTTCGTCCATGTGTATTTTTTGATTTACTGTAGCACCATTTGTTGCAATAACGTACGTCCAAAATACTTTTTTGGTTTGTAACATATTTTTAGACACATTTTTGGTCACGTCAGTTGACGAAATTATTTAATACCTTTTTCGGACAATCGTATTTGAATATTCGATCAAATTTGCTGTAGAAATATTTTTGTGTCGTAACAAATAGTACAAATTTCCAGCTCAGAAGCCTTATTAAATTACGTATTTTATTTTAAAGAAGCTAATGAAGACTTGTAGGCAAAATGTTCATGCATAAAAATTAAAGTAAATTAAAATTTGAACATATTATTAAAAATCATTAACTTTTAAAAATGGCATCTTAGTGATAGCCTCAATCAGTGATACCCACGGTAACATATCTCAGCCACCTTGAGCAGACAGACATTTTCAGTATTTCTGGACATTGCGTAATGTAAAAATTTTTGGGTTTGAGGAGCAATTAGGAAAATTAGGAAATGAAAAGAGAAATTTCTAGTAAAATCAGGGAAATAAAAAAACAGAAGATTAAATAAAACATTCTTTAATATACCACTTATTTAAATTGGACTAAAAGTGGAAAAAATGTCACCTACGAAAATACTTGTAAGGTTAGAAACAAAAAAAAAAAAAAAAAAAGAGATAAGAAAGTTGGATGCCTGCAATAGCTAACAGTACCAAATATTGTAGAGAGCAGTTGTAGCTGAAAATGTACACAATAATTCACATCACTGGCAGTGAAATAAAATTGTTAGTTACTATTTAGGTGGATTATTCAAGCATAAAATTCATATTGTATGCTCCCGCCCAGGTTTTTTCGATTTAAATGTTATAATTATTTTCAAAGGGGAAAATATTTTATACTTTTTGCTCCATTTTAGACACGTGGTTTTTTAACAAATATTTTTATTTAATATAGTTTTCTAAATTTTTGATTTTGTATGTGTGAAGCATTTCAATATTACATATTTTAGAAATGTGGCATATCAAATATCAAATAAATTAATTCTGTAAATATGATTTATTCACATTTTTCTACTCCTTTACTGTATTTTCATCCCGTCATAAGCTATGTTAAAGTTTCAACTCTGTAACTCATTGTTGCCAACAGACATACAAACAGACAAGAAAGCGTGTATATAAAAACGTGTTAGAAAATTGTAGAAATTGCGCCCTAGAGTCGTGATATCAAGACATAAGGCCTCAGCTCCGAAGTTGTATTTAGGGAAGGGAGGTTAAATCTGAAAATTATCCACTTTCTCACTTAATTCCAGAAAATTGGCTATACAGGTATTAAAATTTTAGACGGCGTGCGGGAGGGAATATTACACATGTATAGGTCGAATACATGTCAGCAACACGATTAGACAAGATGAATAAGGTTTCTGGGAGGTCCATTAGTTAAATATTAATCGATGGAAAGGAGTCGGATTTTTGGGGAAGGGAAGATTGGGAAAATCTCAGTGTTTAATGTTACGCATACAAATATATTAAAAAGAGCAGACTTGCCCAGAAGAAAGTGAGAAAAAATACGAGAAAGTGTTATTGACAAGTATTTTTCAAGAAGTAAGTACGTAATACCAAATGCGGTGGTGCCTGTGACTTCAATATTTTAAAATGATAAGTCGTTACTGCGATTATTCTGGAAAATAAAAGCTTTTCAAACAGTGTGCGTATATTCGCAAACGAACAGGACATCAGAGTTAATTGAAAATAGTAAAAACTGTAAATAATATGTCCATCAAAAATCTGACAAAATGTCAAACCGAAATAAGTGACGGCTTTGCTCCCACTTTTCTTACATTGCCTTTGTGCTTTTATGACACCGATAACTGCATTTCACATAGATGTCTGGTTCTGAGTTTGTGATTCTGCATGTTATACGGCTGGGAAGTGGGTTTTGACGTATCATACGTACACATCTGCAGCTTTGCTTCGTGGTCATTGGCAGCCTGACTTTGTAAATTGAAGTCCCTCATTTGAATGTGACAGTCACGATAAGGTTACTGCAACACCATACAA
>PNEQ01010843.1:27133-138815 GCA_003012365.1 Medauroidea extradentata
GTCTGTTTGGCTCCTGCATGTTACTACAGGTTTCCTATTGGCCTGGCTGCCGACTAGCAGAGCAGCTGCCTCACGCTGATTGGCAGTAGGTGTTTCCGCCATGTTGCTGGCCAGGGAAGCCATTTTGCTGGCGTGTGTGACTGAGTTCGCCTTCCTGCCGACTATTTCACTTCTGTATTCCTAAATATTCTGTGATACAACAATGATTTGTGGGTAGAACCTCAAGACACGTGAGCGTTAAAAACACCCAATCACTGACTATGAAGCATGACTGTAGATGCCAACGTAAAGTAATGAAACAAAATTATTTCACGAAAAGTTCATGATCCTAAATATAGGCTATCAGTAGGGCCCAGTAGTTCTCGCGAAAAGACTTTGTTTCAGTGACTTACGTCTACACCTGCAGCTCAACTTCATGGCTATTGGCAGAGTGCTTTTGTGCAGAGTTGTTATTCATTTGACTGTGCCAATAAGTACATGGATAACTGTGACACAACACGTCTGTGATTAGCGGGATTAACCTCCAGACGTTGCATCCAATCACTGACCACAAAGCAGAGATGTTGATGCGCACGTAAGGCACTGAAACAAAGTGCTGCAAAAATAATTTTCGCACAAACTACCGGGCCCTAGCTATCAGCTATTTGAAGCACAATTTCTCTCTTCAATATGTCCAATTATAACTGTATAGCTTTAACACAGAACGAGTGTGATATGTCCCAAAACTATCTACACGTGTCAAAATCTGCATCATCGATGAATAGTATGACAATGATACTACAGTTTATTAGGGACTATGTTGACTTCAAATATTTTAGCAAATTTATCGTGTGTCTAAGTAGGGCCTGTAAAAGCTAGGAGGTTCTCAAGTTTGTTTTTAGTCTAATGTTTCTATATTACGTAGCCTGTATGCACTCGGTAAACAAAGTAGATTTTTAAACATATTGGTTGACTAAAAGCCCTCTGAAATTAAGTTTCTTCTTTTAGGCTCGTCGGATATTAATTATTTGAGTTGACCCTGACGTCTAGGTTTACGACGATTTCATTTTTTTTTTTGGCACGATTGTGTCTACGTGCTTCTTTCTTGATGTATTTATTTCTTAATTCAGCTAGATGCATTTCAATATAAGTTTCTATCGTTCATTGGTGTGATATCTGATGATTTTTGCCAAGAGATGGAATGGTTTCTTTGTGTTCAGTGGTAATTTTTGAATTCAATACATTTATTTTCAGTGACAAAATGATAGCTGTGTTAACCCTTAGAGACACTAAGGGCCGATTTTATAAACCTCTTTCGAATGACAACCAACTGCTATCCCCATAGAGAAAGCATTGGTGAGCAGTTGGTTGTCATGCGAATGAGGTCTATAGATTTGGCCCTTAGTACACAATTGTGAAGTTGTATGACACTTAATGCGGACGTTGTTTCGCAAGAAGCCATAGTGTAAAACTCGCTTGCTTCCATATCCAAGAGGTTTGTCTGAGTGACATAAATGGGTTGAAACTCTTACGTTATTGATCAGGCCGCTGCCGCCAACTAAAAATTAAAAATTACATACATTATTGTTTGTAATAATTCATAAAACACAGTTTCAAAGTAAGAACAGTATCAATACATTTTATGATAGCTGCGAAACCGATCTCCATAGTTTAAAATGTAAGTGTGAAATAGTTAAATGATGCATTTTTTCAATTATTTTAGTATGCTGATAACATGATCCATTTCCACGCAAACTGTGACTAACATAGTACTGAAATTAGTTTTCATATTATTTTGAACCTGTTATATTTATTTATATTCTATAGCTTCCTGACTAACGAGTGCATTTTGGAAGTACTAGGAAATATTTCACTAACTGAATAGCTTGCATTTGTACCACTATGGGTCAATTTTACAATTTACGGCCAAATTCAGTCGTGTAGGATCCCCCTGATAGTCTAAGCTTTGGTTGGCTGTTAAGTAGCCGATAGTCTAAAAAAAAATTTCGTATGTTGGTAACGAATGGAACAAGATTTTTGTAATATTTATTATTCAGGCAGTGTATTGTAAACAATTTCGAAAAATATTAGCCAATTATTTAGTTTTCACTCAAACTGGCTTTGCATGTAATGTTATGTATCTTCGGTTATCCGTCTTCAACGTTTAAAGGTTTGTTCAGAGATCAGTAATACTATTTTAATTTAAATGGTAGACATCCAACTAAAATAACATGTTTTATTAATGTTAAGTTAATTGCTGTTCATAATTTCAGTGTGTTTTATACGGATGGCCAGTGAGAATCAAATTCTTCTGTGAACCCATGGACTACTCGAATAGTGAAATGGGGCTGTGGGTATGCACATTTTTATTTTATTTTATTATATTTTTGCTAGCCATTTTGTTCAATTGTGTTTGTAAGCCTATTTGTATAAACGTGGAAAATGATGGAGGTCAGGACAGAAAAAAAAACTTTTTGTGTTTCTTTCGACTAACTCAAGAATTAAAGCCAGGATATAAAATGTACTTAGAATAAAACCAATGAATCACTATACTTGCATCGTGATTAGGATATTAACTGTCAAAATACAATTGCTTTGCCGATACAAAATATCAGTGTATCACTGAACTCACTTTTTGTTTAGAAAACACAATATTAATTATTAATTTGTCATACAGCCTGAAGATTTATCTAAGCTATTCAATGGTAGTATACATGCAGGTCAGAAGCACGCAAGTAAAAAATGAAGGGCTCAGATTTCTGATTTATAAAATTGACGCCTGACATTATACATAGGTTATTTTATAAAGATAAACAATGTCATTCATAATTTTTTTTCGCAACTTTAAAAATTAATTAAGGCCTATTCATGCATAACCAACATTTAGAAAATTGATGGAAGTAGAACATTTTCATAGAAAATTCCACACGTTTAGCTAGAAAATGCCATATTTATACTCGATATATTTGCCTAATTCAATAAAATTCACAGTTTTCAAGAATGGTTGATAGTCAAATAATGCTGCACTTTATTGTATAACATTGATCTAGGCTTACTATAAAGTTTTATGATATCCAAATAACTGTACGTTTAATGAACTTTGGTTATAACACTACAATATCTACTGCCATATATAACTAATTATATTGCATTCGAGAAACTATACAGAAATTTGGCCTAGCAGCATAAAAATTCTCAAAACAGCAACAAATTTACTTATATAAATATTGCAAATTAAATTGTATACAGCAAACTGCATAATTCATTGCTCTGATAAATAAACTGTTACAAGATGGGAGTCGGTACACTTTGGGCATCGTTCTATAATAATTGAAGAAGCCAGCATAAAAGATTGTGTAAGAGTTGTTTCCGGATTGATATTGTATTAATTCAGTTATGTACATATATTTTTCAGACCGTGAAAGTACAGTCGGTCCACTATTGGCAGAAAATATTCGACTTACTTGATACGGTAAGTTAATGCATTTAAATATTCATATAAGTTCATCGAAAGGAACTGTCCTTAAAACAATTTATGTGATATATTTTCAGGTGTTTTTCGTACTGCGCAAGAAGTTCGGCCAAGTAACGTTCCTGCATATGTATCACCACATTATGATGGTGCTTTTAACATACATTGGAGCTAAATATTACCCAGGTGAGAAAATAATATTTGCAAATGAGTAACGCTGACAAACGCAATCAGAACCATTACCTTAGTCTATCAAGAAGTTATTAATCCGTATTGATATTATCTCTAATTAATTATTACAAATTAAAGAACGTTGATCTGAGTTTAGGACATATTTCTTATAGATTTAAAATTTTCTCGAATACAACAATTACATTAATTAGCCTGGAAATTTGTAATTTCATGAACACCTACGTCCTAACCTTTATTACGACGTTAAACCAAATGTCTGTGAGTAATATCGTAGACACGGTCAATTTGTACACTGTGTCATCCCAGACTACAAGACTACACAGTAAAATATCTATTTATTTTGTCGTCTTATTAACTGGAACAACGCAGCGCAGCAATATCAAATGTTAAAGATATGTCTCAAAATCATGCATTAACATTGCCATAATGCTACAAACGTTATCAGTATATAATATTATGTGCGTCTTTACATCTTGGGCGCTGTAGAAGCTGATATGACATGAGAATGGAGCAACGGTAAAATGAGTAAACGGCACTTCACCGAGTAAAAATAATCCGCTCGGCCAAGGGAAACATTCGCCAAGTCACCCCACTGGAAAATAAAGACTGGCCACGCAAGGATTAGAACCCAATTCTCCGTAGTTGGATGAATGTGACCTGACCACTATAGTACGACGATTCTGGAGATAAAAGAGAATCTGCCCACGTCATGAAAATATGATCTCAAGTGGAACTTACATAAAAAAAATTAGTGAGGTTTTACGGGTTACGATCCATATTTCAATTTTAAAAAGTGTCAAATTTCAAGACGAACTAATTTCCAAAATACTTTTTATCCATAAATAAGTTTTTTGGCACTCAATATATCAGTGCAATTCATCTTGCATGACTTGAACATGATCACTACATAACGTGTTCAACATTACACGTAGTTTTGTAACTATTCAAACATTATTGATAATTTTGTGTAAAAAACTACAAAGAATCACACATTGAAGTTTGTACTCTGTCCGTGATCATTGTAAACTATTACCAATTTACCAATTTGTTAAGATACCGCGACACTCTAAATCAAAATTGTGGATGTGGCTTCTATGTTTAGCTTGTCTAGGATAGATTACAAAGTAAGCAGCTTTTAAACAAATATAAGAACATCTACGTAAACGTGAAGGGGTTTGTAGCGTTCTTAAATAAAATACTAAAATATTTTGGACTTAACATTTGCCCTTTCACAGTTTCCATCTTTTTTTGCAGGTGGCCATTCAGTGATAGTGGGACAACTCAACACTTTCGTCCACATTGTGCTGTATTCCTACTACCTCATGACAAGTATCAATTCAAAATACGGAAAAAATATAGAGTTGAAAAAATGTATCACAAAAATTCAACTAGTAAGAATATTTTACACGTATTATTTAGATGAATCAGTAATAACACTTTTTAAATTTTTTCTTTTCTTAATTTTACAGTAACATTATAAATATATTAGATGGATAAAGTTAACGGTGTTTGAAACCATCGTTATATGCAGAGGCACGCAAATAATGAAATTTTTAAATTTTACGATATTTTTTGCTCGGTGACGTAAATGTGTGTTAGCAGTTGATATTAAAAGATAAGGGGCTATAATAATAAAGCAGATATTTTCAAACTAATTTAAAGCTCTCGGATGATAAAACAGTTTTTATGTTTTGCGCAAGTAATGAACATTCGTAAGAAATAATTATCTAGACCTTACAAGAAACTAAAATGTATTTTTCAATGTATTATATTTTATTTGTAATTTTTTATTTATTTGCAGGCTCAGTTTGTGATTATGTTCCTTCAATCATTTCCGACGCTATTTTGGGAAAAGTGCGATTATCCGATCCATCTTCGAGCGTTAGCGACAGTTCAGAGCATCTTTATGATATTAATGTTTGGGAACTTCTACAAAAAAACATACAACACGAAGAAGAGTGAATAAAATTGTACTTTATGTAGAAATATATCTAAATAAACTGTTACCTAATGTTCATTCAGAGTATTTATTCAGGTGGCCAAATGCAGTTCAATAGTTTAAGTCAATTGTGCCTTAATATGAATGAAAGCTTTACTTACAAAATATTCAGATGCCACGTAATAACGTAAAGCATTAGTTTAAAAAGTTTCGTTAATATATTTTAAAATCAACGGACGGCATGACCGTCTTTGAAATAGTAAACTAAAATCTACAATGGAAACATTAACACACAAACCAGTAGAAAAATAGCTACTATAAAACAATGTTGAGTAATTATTAAGGAGAAAGAAATATTACATGGTTCAATTTAATTTGTTGGCGCAGACATAAATAGAACGAGGCAGTGCAATCACAAAGTAAAATAAAAGTATTTTTATGTCTTACTGTCCTGCTCGCAGGAAGAAAGGGCCAAACCGCTTTGGATGTGCCTACCAGTTGCAGGAATACCAAACCTTCGAATAACGTTATTATAACAAAACTTTGCATGTTCTACATTTTGCTCTTATTTATTTTTATATCATTTCATCCAATAAAAAAATTTTAATAAATATTTAAAACGAAAGTTCTTTTTAAGTAAACAAAAATTACTTTCTTCCTTTATTTATACATATATCTAAGTGTTCTTCATGTATGAAAACTTAGTTCACTTGGTAAGTAATCGTTTAAAATGCAATTTTTTTTTCAGTAAAGTATGTGATCATGGCGTTTAAAATGTGTGAAAATTTAATTCTTGCATAATGACGTTTATAGACCACGATTTGTATTATTTTTGGTAAGTGCAAATGTTTTGACTAATGCATAAGAGATAATTCGAACCTGATAGTCATATTAATAATTTTTAAGACATTAATTACAACATTAAAAAATAAATTATGCTAAAAACTAAGAATCATTTTCATATTTCGTCTTTAGTTATGTTATGTGCTTACATAAGGGTATTAACCTATCTTGAAACCATTGAGACTGAATGAGAAATCTGTGCCAAAGAAAATTAGTCCCAATAAATAAATTGCAATGTTATACATTTTTGTAGTAAATTTTTTTAACGTAAATTAACTACTTAAATAACCTATAAAGTTTATCCGATTGCTATGAAACTGAAACAATTTGGTGAGTTGTTGTATGACCGCGAAAATTTCTGACAAAAATGGAAACACAAACAAACAAGTAAACAAAAAAAATTTTCAAAATGTTTCTTAAATGGTCATTTATGACCTTAAACAGCATTTTGCACAATTTTCAATTTTGAGAAATTATTTGTTTGAATTAAAAAAAATACAATAATTTAACTCTTTTAATTATTGTTGTTATTCTTCTTATTGTTATTATTATAAGTATTAATATTATTACTTATAATGCCGAAAGGGTAATATCAAAAACTTTCTTTAAAAGTATTTTGGATAAATTCAGTTTTTGAAAAAATTATAAAATGAAAACTTACCTTTCTACGAATCGCTGAAGATAATTAGGAATACTTTGACTGAGATTTGCACTTAAAAAACTTTCTTTAAAAGTATTTTTGGATAAATTCAGTTTTTGAAAAAATTATAAAATGAAAACTTACCTTTCTACGAATCGCTGAAGATAATTAGGAATACTTTGACTGAGATTTGCACGACTAACAAGGCATTAAATTGGAAATCACGCGAACGAAGTGGCGAGATATAGATAGTATTTTATATTTAAGATGTAATGACAGTAATGTATCACAAAATTATGAAAAAAATAAATTTTAAATCCTTTTTACTTTCTTAACAACTTGTTAAATTGTACCTAGAACACATTTGTTTGTTATATTTATTTTTAAACAAATGTACATATGTGTATATTATTTAAAAGTTGATTTCCCATTAAAACACCAATGAGCTTAACTTTACAGTGTCTGTAGACACCGGTGATGTACTTTTTGAAACTGTGGGAGCAGTAAAAACATTAACAGTATGAATAGCACCCTACTCGTGAAATAACAAATACTGCAGCGAGATCTTGAACACAAGTTTAGACGAATCTCACTTTTAAATGGAAATACACAATGTTTCGATATAATTCGTCAAAAATAAGACAATAAAATGAAACAATACATATCATCAATACAGTGCAATGTACGATTACCTAATAGTTGTGACTTAATGCATAAACAATTCACTACTCCACCAATCTGAAACAAAAGACAAACTAAGGCAAGCATATAAGAATTTGTTTAAAAGTCTAAGAGTGGCCTACATTTATGAGTTAGGCTGTCTATCGTTATTGGTTTCTATTTAACCAACAACAATTTTAAATCACCGACTTCGTATTTTTTTAATTATTACTTTTATGCTCGCCTTTACGTATACCAACAATAATATAATGAATTTCAGCAATTGATAATAACGTTGCTGTGTAACAACATGTCTACAAATGTTAATATGACCTATATTTTTCTGCAACCAACCGTAAGGTATTACTAAGGCCATCTTTTAATGATATCTTTGCAAATGATCACTTTAATATCTCCTTGTTTGCAAATTGTGAGTAAGCCTTAGTGCAGCCACAATTGGTGCATCGTCGAACACTTTAACATGTCTTACACGTACCGAAATCTTTCAATAGAATATAAATACGTAATCGTATTTTGCCCACAAACAATATGTTCATATTTAAATCTTGGTTAGGGATAGGCCATTGATAATCCTGTGCGTGTTCCCGCCTTCGGGCAGGGTCACACGGTGTACAAGAGAAGACCGGAGTGAAGGTTGGGCCGGCTGCTCGGCTAGCGAGACATGCTTGTCGCCCGTCCGGCCCTAAGAATTGATGAGGTGAGGGTGAGTGTGGAGCAGCGACGAAATGAGAGAGGAGGGACAAGTAGGAGTTCCCGAGAAAACCCACCGGTCCCTAGGCAACACCCGCCATTCGAAAAACTCGGGACAGAACCTATAGAATCGAGCCCGGATCGCCTAAATGGGAAGCCAGACGTCTGACCCCTCAACCACTGCAGGAAGGATAGGCCATTAAGGGATATAAGTTTTCTTGTTATACAGCTGAGCAGATATTCTATATTTCTGTAAGGCAGAAATCAGATATTCCTCTCACAAAAAAAAAATATGAAAGAAAGGAGAGGAAGAAGGGAAAGGAAGAAACTGAGAGTCGACTTGGTTAGTGATTCCCGCATTATACAATAATCTGTCTTAACTACTTTTCTTAATAATATTCTTTATATTAAGCAATTTGATTACCATTATACAGGGTGTTAGGTAATTATAAGTGCAAACGAGGACGATGAAACAAGCAAACAATGCTAATAAATATAGTTCCGGAAACCAGTGGTTTTCCCAATATGACACATAACATATTACGACAGGAGTTCCCGAGTATCAAAGCGTCAAAATGCTGCACATGTTGACGAAGACATTACAACAAATGTTCGAAATTGGCGCCGTTCATCTGAAGACAGGCTTCAGCACGCCTTCGCATCGATGCCCGCACACGTTCAAACATCCCAGGTGTGTTCCGAATGCAGTGGAAACCATCCACAATGCGTTCCTGTAGTTCGTGGACACTATCAACAGGGCTGGCATACACCAAAGCTTTTAAATATCACTGCAACAAAAACAGTTTTGCAACGTTGCCATGTTTGCACGTGTCCATGCATCGTAACGGGAAAACCGTCGTTTTCTGGACCTAAGTTTACTAGCATTTTTCGCTTGTTTCATCGTCCTCAACACACCCCTTTCGTTTGTACCTATAATTACCAAACAATCTTGTATATGACAATGCAAAATTTTTATTTTAATTCAAAGTAAATAGTTCATTGCTTAATCTAGTTGTGAAAGCGCTGAAGTAGTTTGCACTGAATATTTTATTGCAAACTGGTTTACTAAAGCATGTGATTTTACTTGAAAACCATTTTGAATATGTTTGAAATTACAGACTTAATAACTAAATTTTTGATACAGTTTTAGAGGCATTTCCTGGCTTCTGTGTAAGAACGTAGCACACAATTAATTATTTTATTTTTATTCTCAGTTTCTGGCACTTATTTTCTGGGTAGTTTTATTAGACATTGAATTTATCCTGCTGCTAGCTTTTAAATTGCGTATGCAACGGCCTTCGCTTTATGTTAATGGCGACTTTCTATGCAACGCGTCACGGAAGCGAGTCACGTCCTGTTTCAAGCACACCACTAACAAACGCTTTTGTTCGAAGCCGTTTGAAAAGTAAATTGAGTGTGCGAAGCGAATAATTTTGTGGAGCTGTGAGTCGTGTTCTACCTTCTCTCTTAAAAAGGGAATTTTGCTATGTTATACTGAAAAGAAAATCAAGATTTGTACGGTGTGCAGAAACACAGCTTCTCGGTTTTTTATACTAATAAAACTATCACAGTTAGCAAGTTCTTAGTAATTGTAAGACGTAAAGGATAAGTATGCAATAGTTAAAATAATATTTTTAATGCGAGAGTTGATGATTAATTAAACACATTCTGAAACAAGTAAGTAAAATACGTAATTTCAAAATAGCATTTCGATTTTTGACTTACTGGTTAGTAAATGACTATCTTCTGGGAAGTAATACCACTTAACTACGTAAGTTAAAATTTTGGACCAGTGTAGCATATCCTAAAATAAGACGAAGTTATTGGTTGCAGTGTGGGATAAAGGTAATTTTTTTTAATTTTTATGAAATAAATTTTTGTCTATCGATTTGATGTACGTAACATTTTAATGGCAGCAATTTACTGTGTGACGAAGCTGGTTACTTTATATGCATCGTTCTATATTTTTTCAAAATAAATAACTTATAGTAAAGTTTTAAAGTTTCACTGTCAGTTCAAAGCTACCTGCAACTAAATTGGATTTAACTATGTTTTTGCTACTGACTTGAATGGCTTAAGTGACTATGTCGTACCAAGTATGGCTTCAACTGTTGCTCAGATACGTCAAAGAGTCATCCTGTGATACTTTATAAAGTAAATTTGATTTTTAAGCAGTTAATTAAAATTTGGTATTTTTTCAAATGCGCATGTCTGTGATGAATTATATCCTATGTTTGATTGAAGTTCAAATTAACCCTGTTAAACAATATCTTACTTACTGGAAAATAAAGCTAAACACAAATATTGAATCAGACACCTTCTTAATCAACTGGATAATTGGGAGATATGATTAATGAAATCGAAATATCTCGCAGTAAGTTTAATTCTGTTTATTATATTTGTTATTCGTGCTATAAAACTAATCAAACTGTAAACGATTTTATAGTTGGGATCTAATACTTCATCTTCTGGAAATGGCTGCCTTAATATCCGAATTTTCCAAATACTACAACCATCTGAATGATGAACTGAAAGGTAAGTCCCAGATAACAAAATTAATGCTATGGAGTAATAACTTTAAAATTTTAGTTTCAGCAGGGAAGCTAGTATTAACTACAGTTCTACGCATTTTGGTTAGTTCCTCTGCAGTTTGCTGACACGGTAATTTGGATTCCTTTATTTGAGGCGCCGCTGCTTATTTTTACAAGTAGTAGAATGTGACGTTTGCATTAACCAATGGGGTTTCACAATATATTCCCATTCCCTTTGTCCTGCATTTCATCTCTACTCATAATCTAGCTATCCTGAACATGGTTTAACACATGCTAAGCACTGATCATACCTCAGTCACAGAATAAATAATGCTAATAACTGTCCCTCTTACCCGTACTCGTTTAGTATTTTTACTAACTGTTATGTATTGTTGTTTAATAAAAACCAAATTTCGATTTCAAATTTGATTAAAAAATACACATTGTTCACATACTTTTTTCTCTTCAGGAATGCCAGTTAAGATTACGTGTTAAGCATTCTTTGACAAAATATGTGCCGGCCACTGGAATACACATCCTTTTGATATTACGCCATGCAGTAGGCATGCATGCTTGACTGTGGAGTTTTAAAATCTGTTAACGTATAACTTCTTAATATAATAATATTTAGAAAACATTGTTTAGTAATGTAAACCAATATATATACAGTTATTTCAATATTTTCTAGCATAAATACTTGTAAAAAGAGAAGCATTTGAAATAAATCAATAATTATGTAAACATTCATGAAATAATAACATTTAAATGTGACATTAGGTAATGCACATAAAATTATTCACGTACATAAAAAACAACAGTAAAAGAAACTAACTGAAAATTAGCTCTATCCCAATGCAGATACGGGTATGAAAAATGTTCCTGACTTTAGCGAATTTTCTCAATCCAGCTTGAAATAATCGAATGTTCAGGTTAAAAACCAAAATAGTAATATAATCGACTGGATTTAGGCACTTAATATAAAAAAAATGTACGCAATACGTTATTAATAACACAAAAAACACGTAATCACACTTACGTAAATTTTAAACGTAAAAAAACGTAGAAATTTAAAACTGAATGAAATTCATTCATATTACCTACACGTTTTTATATTATTATTTTGAATAAAAAGTAACATTTAATAAGTTATTCTAGGCAAATATGTCGAAAGAAAATAATTCAATATGGCTTTCAGTAACATCTTTATCCAATGCTGCTAATCAATACTAGTTAAAAATCGTGGTTTTGTATTTTTCAGATCCACGCACAGAGAACTACTTGTTTATGTCAACACCATGGCCGACGCTGGCGATTATTGGAGCGTACCTTTATTTCGTAAACAGTTTGGGGCCAAACTGGATGAAGAAAAAAGAACCTTACAACCTGGATAGGATAATGATAGTTTACAACGCTTTTCAAGTAATCTCATGCAGTTGGCTGGCATATCAGGTATATTATTGTTATCACTATTAAGAGCGATGATGATTATGATGATGGTAATTGGTGTTTGGTGTTCTACCCGAAGGCTGGTTTATAACCATAAAGGAAAACAAAGGGGGGAGGTAGGTCACTATGAGATGAGTATAATAATACAATTATCACCCAAACAGTACATACGGAGTGAGTTACAATATTCGTAATTAAGATAATTTAAAAGGATTTACTTTCCTACTGCTTCAGACATTCGATTGTTAAACTGTTTTATAATATGTTTAAAGCGATTTAACTAGTCAAATAAATTAATTTCTTTACAGTAAGGATTAAAATTAATAGTTTCGACGATCAAAATTTCTTGTACTTCACAACAAATTCTAGGGTCTGCTTAAAGTTCTATAAAACGCGTTTGTGTTCGAGTTTGGCAGTAGATTTTTATGGATTCATTCTGGCTGTTAACTTGTTGGTTGTGGTTGATTGGAAACTAATGTAATGACACACATAATTTGTCCATTTACTTTAATATGTGAAGTGTTTTATTTGTTTAAGTTCTCATTACCTCATCAAAAACTACGAAGACGAAACAATTCATGTCTGAAAGCGCCAGTTTACATATATTCCCTGCTACGGAATTGAGTCAAGCATTTAAGATGGTGTACAACTAACAACATAATGATGTATGGCCTACAGGAGCTGCAATAAAAGATAACATTACGACGTAACATCACAAAAACGAAACTACTTTGGCTCTTATACCTTAAATATTTACTAAAAGTATCTTGAGACATTGATGGTCATGGCTCAAGAGACTCCTCCACAAAATAATGCACGCATGCAATCTTCAGCAAAGAAGACAACACTGTCGAAATCTGTAAACAGAAAATGAGAGAACTTCTGATATACTCTAGACGGAGACTAACGATCATCCATTGCATGAGTATGAGTAGTATGTATTGTGGTAGTGTTACATGTCGTGGTCCAATTCAATTTTCGTCTCTCCTTGTTCTCTTCACAAAACTAGTACTTTCATACTCGCTTAACTGTCGCGGCATTGGGCTGTTTACGAGTAGCGACTTTACGTTTGCATGTGTAATGTTAAAAGTAATTTGATTCGTGGTCTTTGAGAAAATCAAAACTGCCGCAAATTTTTACGGTGTAATTTGGAAGATTCATACAGCGATCTTAGAGTGCAGTAAGCTCAATGATTCCCTGCGTGTGCATTTAACAGTGGTGATGGTTAAACCAATCTCGTACAGTAGCGTGTGTACGTTTCCACGATCGCTTTTTGTTTATAACTTTCGCTGATATTTCAACAAATTTTTTTCTGAATCTACAAAACAAGAGCAAAATATAATATCTAATATAAACCTTTCAAAGCTATACAGCATTAATGAATGAATTATTCATTATCTAACATGAAATATTTAAAATCCCATCAATTTCAATGCCACATGGCTGTGACTCTGACTGTCAAGGGTGCTGCTTTGACCTTTCTCTGTGGATGTAATTTGCGCATACTACCGGACCACAACCCAGAAAGGTATCTACAACTACAAGCGCTGCAGTGACAACCTCTGCAGGCTTCTAGGAACAGTGAACAAAAAAAAAAAAACTCAAACTTAGAGATTGTAACATGACATTCTAGACCTCGGCGATCCTAACTGTAAAGAAGTTACTTCCCAATGTCGTATATTGTGTGACATATTGTGTGATATTATATGTGGTCATCTGCTGGTTGGGAGTAATAGAAATGAGACTCAACAACAACAACAACAAAAAAAAAAACTTCTGGTTCGGCCTACTATAGCTTTATAAGACTTATACGTGAAACTTCAAATAGAAATACACACAACCGTAAACATAAATAACAACTCACAGATGTAGAAAAATGGCATTAAATTTAATATCACAGTTCTCTCAGGGAAGGATCGGTGGACACGGGACCAATTTTGCAATGCTAATGTATTGAATTTGCATGGTGAGTAACGACATATATAATGAATAAGAAAATGGCTAGGAGAAGGTACAATGTAACCAATGCAATGGTAAATAACTGTGAAAAACTATGGGAAGAAAATAATTAAAATATCAAATAATATACAGCTACTGAAGCCTTCTACCCAGTAACTACCGTAGACATTCTGCTACAGTCAGACTTCAGCACAGACCAATCAAGTGTTAGTTCGCTGACCCTGCCTCAGTACTAAACTGGCAATAATACCGATCTTCTCGTAGGCCACCGACGTGGATCACAGCCTCCAGGAATGTGAGCCCGATCTCGTCTCACGGTTCTCCCTCTGTAGCAGTAATATTGGCGTCCCTGGGCAGCGTCACGGCTTCGTGCGACGCCAAGGAACACGTCCGTCTCCTCCGGCGATCCACAAAGAACTCTCCCCACGTAGCTAACCTACTATCTTACTAGTCAGGCTTCGCGCTTCTCTATGGCACAAGGAATACACTTCTTATACCACAGAATAATACACACATCCTTCCCTGCACTTAAAGTCTATACATCAAATACCATTCTTAAAGACACGTTAACATTAATTAAGCTCATACAGCTACCAATAATCAATGCATATATATATATATATATATTAAGGCATTAAAATATGCAACATATACATGCCAAACGTATATATTACACCAGAAATTGAAAACTCTTCATGATTTTAAACTAAAATAACTATACCACCTATTTTAAATATGCATGAGAGAAAAAATAAGATATATATATGTGTGTGTGTGTATGTATAAATATATAAATCACCGAATTTGCGTACCTTCTTACAGGATGAAAATTTTCCTTTTTTAAAGAATACAATTCGTAATACTGATAATAGCAGATAAAATGTGCAAATATTTTTAAGTTAAAAAACACTACACATATGTATAGTTTATGTAGCTTATGCACGTTTATATACGTATTATATGTTTATATATATATATATATATATATATATATATATATATATATATATATATATATACACACATAAATGACAGTAAAATTTTTAATGTATTCTTTTCAGGTAGCTACTCATGCATGGATGGGGCAGACCAGCTTTTTCTGTAACCCCATAGACTACTCGAACAGCGCTGATGCTATATATGTAAGTGGCCTGTCAGCGGGATTAGTAGGAAATTCGTTTGTACAACTTGCTTATGATGTTTTCGTGCAAACATAAACGCAACAAAAGTAGTCTTGTTATTTCAGTAACGCAAAAGGAAAATCAAAATTATAGTATAATGTACAAAATTTTAGTACAAATATACGTACACTGAAAATACGAAATGCTCTAACGTGTTCAGCATTTTTATGAAATGTCGTTACAAGATTCATGTGTGTTATTATTACAGTTACCATACAGAGCCTACTTGTGGACAAAACATTTGATATTATTGTTTGCTGAGTTCTTACTTTACTTTATAGAATCAGCGTATGAATTTTTAAGATAATTGATTGAATTCAGTTTCAGATCAGTGTTTGTCATCAGTCGCCTCTTCATATATGTATCGCTCACAATACCAGATAAATGATTTAATCGTAGGTACCGTATCTTTAATTCTATAAAACTGGTATTGGAATTTTTCTGAATATTTCGGCCTTATAAAACTTTATCATGAATTCTATTTAAAAATGGTATTTCAGTTTAACCTTCGTTGATATAGCCTGCAAACTGGTCACCTTGTACGACAGTTAATCACTTAAGAGCATTTTTTTTACAAAGCCTTTTTATATTACGGGGTAAATTTCCTCAAACGGTTAAGTGCAAGCATCCAGTAGGATTCGGAGTCTAAGTTATATCACCATCTCCTCATACCGTATATTTTTCCACGGCGACTGAATGAGGCCCATATTTTTTCTGTTCCTGTGTCACACCTTAAACGTTTTATTTGAGATGCCAGTAAATGTATGATAACGCGTTTCATATATTCATATCGTGTACTGGCGCACTTCACTTTGTACCACGTTATCTCTGGAAAAGAGTTTGCTGTGATCGCCTGCGGCCACTTTGCTTCCTCTGTTTTAATATTTTCCATTCCTACGTGAGGCATGTAAAGATTATTTCATATACATATTGTTGTTCTGGTAGAGACTTTGGACCAATTTATTTTTGACGACCATTATACTGTTCAAAATAAACCTTGGCTATGTCGAGAGAAAGAACATCGTCGAAGCTTAGATAGTGAGACTTATGTACGCCCAAGATAGGGGTCACTAACAGGAACGTACGTGATGAAACGTTTGTGTGTATAGAATATTTCGACAAATGCGTGTGTATCAATTAAAATGAGAATAGGATTCGCATAGCGTAATTTATGATATTAGGAAATCCTGTGGCCCATGAAGCGAGTGAAATATGGAAGTAAACATTGTCTAAAACGATTGCAGGTTCAAGGATTAACTGATTATACAACTGCCACTGACTGTGTACAGAAACGAATGGTTATCTGGTAAAGAGTTTTTTCCAGGACTGTCACTCTGACGATGTGTTGTGACAAGAACTAATTTCAAAGTGATTACGACAACAGCAAAAGAGATTCTGCCCTGTCTGTGAAAACGCGTACCTGACGCAACTACAATTTTATCTAGCAAAGTTTACATCTGTATCCATGCATATATCAAACTAAAATAATGTGAATTTCCCTCTTACGAAACAGTCTAGTAGATTCAGGTCTGGTCTCTTAATTAGGTAGCATCACAAACTATACACTCCCAATCCCGAAACCCATCTTAATGCGGTTACTATTCCAATTTTACATTTTCCACACATTATTAACCAAAACATTATTATTTCGTTCTGAATGTCAATATATTTGGATTCCAGTTTATTTTCAGTCACATGTATGTTAGTTCTTGATTTTCCCTTTGTTTTGCTTGATCTATAGGAAAAAAATTTAGTCTGTGTTAAAGTGACTTATGATTCTGTATTTTATAGTAATGAAAAATAATTTTAATTACTTATATCGAAATTTTCGTTTTGCAGTGAACCTTTTGTGTGTGTGTGTATATACTATGTTTTGCACCATATGTAAAGTTCAATAAATAGTTCAACTTTTCTCAGACTTCTCAATTTTTGTTCTCAGCTTACAAGACTTTGCTGGGGATACTTCATGCTGAAATTTGTAGACTTACTGGACACTGTGAGTTTCACACAAATTTAACATTCACAATGAATTTTATCTGATTTGTGAGTGATCAGTATTACGTGCACATGTATATACTATGTTAACAGGTATTCTTCGTGCTCCGAAAGCGAACCAAACAAATCACATTCTTGCACGTGTACCATCATGCCGGCATTATTATCGGCTCATGGATTGGCGTCAAGTATTTTGCAGGTAAGTTAAAATTAAGTTTCAGTTCTAAAGTATAACACTACGCAACATCCTTTGTATCGAGAAGGTGGTGCAACGGCAAAACATTAGAATCGCATTCGGTAGGACTCCGGCCATCCTTAGTGCGGTTTCCCATCATTGTTTCCCGAAATAGCTTCAGGCGAATGCTTAAATTGTTTATTAAGGACACCGTCTACCTCAGAGCCAGGTATGTGGGTTTTACATGATAAATTATTTTCAATGTCGATCAGTACGTGTTCAAACTACGTTTACGCCACCACTGACTTTTTTTATTCATCTCGGTGCCGCTCATATTGCTTAAGGATATTTTAGGCAGTTATTTCAATACCCTGAAAACTGTAAGCAAAAATAAAAAATAGTTTTTACTCACATCACTCGAAAACGGCTATTCACGATTTTTTTCTGCAATTTTACTCGTTTAGCAGTATTTTCCTTTTGTCAATGCAGAAAATGGTTTTTGTCCCGAAGCGATATGACAAAAGGTGACTGAGCCCCACATTATCTAATTTAACAATTCTTACTACCGTCAGACCTCCAGCGCCATTAACAAAGGCCGTGGATGATCCTCTCTCAGTTCCTGTCCTTGTGTAAAGTGCTGTATAACAATCTCTAATAATATCGCAATCAGCGGAGCGTAAAGTCCTATCACTTATTCGTTCAACATCATCGGTAATTTCCTAAGATCTACAATATTACAAGTACACGCTTAAATATTAACCAGACAATGAGCTTTGAATTTGTACTGTCTTTGTTTGGATTCTAAACTGTTTTACTGACTGGAGTTTTAATTAAAGTGAGGTAAGGCCAACAGCTATAAAGCTTTTAGTAAAGTGTAACAAACATAATATACAATAAGTATAATTAGTTTCGGCTGCTAACCCACACTGAATGACACAGACGGGAACAAGAAAAAAATAGTTTCAAAATTTCGAAAAGTGAGCAATATTAAAAAAAAAAATCATTCGATTATGAACAAATACTATTTAGGCCTATATTCGTTATAGAGTTTGCCACAGTATAGTTTCCTCTATTATGATGATCATAGTTCTAGTCATAGTTAAGCTAGTAATATATATTCAGATTGAAAATGCTCGTTATGATTATTTTACTTGTAGTCTATTAGAAAGGTTTTCGAAATGAATTCAAAGAAATCACCATTATAATGAGTTAAGAAATCATGGTTTGGCTAGAGGCTAGCTAAATCAACAAGCCATGATAATCACAAACGTTATGTTTTTCTGCAATTTTAACCCTCTACTTTAGTATAGTAACGTAGCATGCAACTAACTAAGCAACTGAGAGGGACGTGAAATGTTAAAATTGTTCGTAAATTTGACTTTTTGATGACACGTTTAGAGGTGTGCTACCAAATAGCCTACGTCATAAAGGAATTTGAATGTAAAATAAACTATAAAGAAACTACTATTTAATGGCATAGCTTTGTAGATAACGCTTAAAAACAAAATCATTACGCTTGAAATTTCTCAACGAATACTGTCAGATAAAGACATTTTCGAAATTGTTATTCATTAAAAGATTTTGATAAATGTGAAATTTGAAAATACAATTAAGAAATTATAACATACTCTTAGTGGCACCATTCCTTACAAAATTTTACTAACACAACTATTTGTTTGAAAGAAAGAATTTTGACCCACTCCGAAGTAATTTTCTTAATAATGATTACTTATCTTTTTAAATTTCGTATCGGTAAGTTCCTGAGGCAAAGCACTTGTCGCGCGGCAGTACATTAAACCATACGTTATATTATCCAGACAAAACGTATATATTTTCTCCTCAGCTCAGGGAATTTAAAATTTACTTGTTGAAATCTAGTCACAAAAAAATTATGATTGTAGATTACCACTATTTTTACCAACGCAACATAGTAAATAGACAAAATGTTTAACTGCATTTTTCGCTACCGAATTTAATGAATACGACTTCAAACAATGGCTATGAAATAAAAAACTACCCAGTAAAATATTCATTTTTATAATTCTTCCAAGTTCCAAACATGTACCCTTGCAAAACTTTTGTCACATTTATTTAAATTACTAACTTAAATCACAACGAAAGTAATGTTTCTCAAGTGCAAACAACGAACTAAATATTTCTTAAATTTAATTAGCAAACATTTTCGGAAAAAACATAAGTCTCACGCATGATTTGTATTACATATCAAAGGTTGGAGAAAACGTCTAAAGGAATTTGGTGATAAAAGCAAAGACTAGGAATTATAAAAAAAAGTGGAAAGAATACTTTCATCATTTCCACCCACGCAATATCTAACAATAACTGCTACTGTTATTTGTGTTTTGTAATTCAGAAACGTTTTAATTTTTCATAAAGTGAAAACTTTTAAGGTAAAATTAGACGTTCAGATTGGTTTATTTTCAGGGGGCCACATCACATTCATAGGAGCGATCAACTCGTTCGTGCATGCGATTATGTATTCTTACTATTTCTTGACAAGCGTTCGACCAGAGTACAAGAATTCAATTTGGTGGAAAAAGTACATCACACAGCTACAAATGGTAAGAAACTCATATTTTAGGGTACATTCCTGTCTATGTGTCAGTTCATTAGTCTGTGTGTGTTGGTGTGTGTCTCTCTTAATGACGTTTGTATTCGTTAACCAAATTTCTTCAGACACATAGTACTGGTGAATGCCACCTGTTATGAGTGATGTTATTTTAAAATTAACCATTTGACCTAATGTTTCCTAAATTATTTTATTCGAATATACATTCTAATAGTTAAAAATCAATGGGAATAATGACCTATTTTAGATGTTCCGCTATGGGATATAGCATTTAAACCAATTCAAATATTTTTGTTAATACTGTTCGCCAACCAAGGTTTGATTTCGGCAGTGGTTTTTGCTATAACTATGTTTTTCTTTTTTAAATTTAGCACGGTATTAATTGATAAATGTTTTACGTGATATTTCCAATACTCTTTAAATAATTCAAAGAAAATTTTATGTTTTAACATTTATTTGACCCGATTCAAAGGAAGGAATTTTATGTTGTGCATGTATCCTTTTGACTAAAGCATACTCTGTTTATTTATGTTTCTCTATTCTCTTAAGTTTTCTTTGACAGTCATCTGTATCGTAATGAAGTATGTCCAAGGAAATAAACCCATCATGCACTCCCATTTCACAGTTCTTTCAAAGATCATATATTTTAACAGTAAATAAAAGTTGAAAATTAATTGGTGCATATTGCTGTACTTCAGTAGTTTTTCAAGCTAGTACAATAGGAGTAAATATTGATTTTATATTATACTAGTTGTGCACCCGCGGCTTTGCTCGCGTGTATTACTCACAGCAGATACCTCTTTGTACACTAGATAGGTAGTTCAGTCATCAAATGTTACAAAGACAAATCTGCTAGTTGAGTTAACTCTGCAGCAGGATAAGTAGCTATAGCTGTCGACGCGAAAATCAGTCTTTAAGTTTGTCGCTGCGTCTAGGAGTGACTTCGCCTGGGACTTATTTATAGTCACAACAATGCTGACGTTGTGGGGTAATCACAGGCTCTTTAATGTAACATGATAATCGAACGAAATACGTAGTATACGTGGTATTAAGCCTGATTTCCCCCCGAGAACAACCATTGGCGGGATAATGTTTCGCTGAAATATAAACGTATTTGGTGCCCCAACCTTGAGGTTAGTGAGATGGTATATGTGGGCTGATGCTGTCAAGAACCTTCAGTAGATAGTGGACTGCATAACCTATTTTCACCACTTTGAAATGAAACTTCTTCCTGATTGCCCTAATTTCGTATTCCTTGCAGTTTGTGTGTGCCAGACTTGCACATTTGCACATTCTTTAAAGGAATTTGAGCCCAGAACCCCCTGAACAAATAGATTGGAGCTACAAACAGCTGTGCCACATAACGTTGAAATTATTAATGAAAATTAATTATACATTATAAAAATATTAATTTCTTGGGCTCATAGAGGTTGTACAACACCACGTCTTGATTGAACTGTAGAAAGAAACTCCTGTATAATTTTTTCACCCGCCCTTTCATTCTGGCGCTGCTCCACACCCACCTCATGTTACCCCTCACCAGTGCCGAAGACCTCGATGTTAAGCGCTGACCGAAATCTATCACTCACTCACTCCTGTATAATTTATTTCTCGTTGGTCGTACTTGCTTTTCGGATCGTCTGCCTCAAAAGTTCACAAACTAAGTTTTCTTCTTAATTTAGTTATCTTATAACATGAAAAATTGCATTACTTTTTAGGTACTTACGTAAGCATCATTCTGACGCGAACACCGTCTCAATATCTCTACCGGTTAGAAACAATTTTGACATCAGCTGATAGAAAACAAATTTTAAGTATTTTAATCCCTTTAGGTGTCGAATTTCGAAAAAAGTATTAATTCCACGCCTTATATATTTGTTCAAGTATCGAAGAGAAGTGAAAATCACGAGGATAGCTCATTTAGTAAAAGCAAAATCGATCATTCATTAAAAAACACACGTAACCCATGTACAGTACTGAAAGTTAGAATTTTGAAAAATCATAAAACTTTATTTGCTGCCACTTACATAATCATCATCCTGAAGCAAAAATTAACTGAATAGCTCGAAGGATTCGATACATATCAAAGATTTATCTACCACACATTTCGTGTATTTACACCCCCTTAATTATCAAATTTCGAAACGTCTTGGAGTTCTGCCATAATCATTTGTATACGTAACCAATTGTAGTAAAAATCACGTTAGCCAATTGTGTTGCAGTGATATAGGTACACGATTAATAAAAAAATGCATTTTCTTCCTTTTCACTGCCGGGGGTCAAATTTCAAAAAATCCTAAAACTGCTTTTAGGGTATTTACGTTAGCAACATTTTGAAGCAAAAACCAACTCTTTATTCCGAAGGATTCGATATATATCGATAGTTGAATGTTAGATTTCTAAGAACCCTGAAATTGGCTAATATGCATTTTTATGTGCGTCCCATTAAGTAAAAATCACGACGATAGGCCGTTGGGCTCGTTCTCTATCAATTTTTCTTCGGAAATGCATTTCACCTCTCGCGTTTTGATTTGAAAATAATTTTATTATACGAAAATCTCTGCGCGAGAAGTTTACGGATGTTAAAATTATTTTCCAATGAAATCGCGAGTACTTTTGAAATTCGGTTGTTATAGAGGCATATATATTATCATATTAAAATATTTAAAATTACTGTTTTCCATTTTGTAGATTTTTTGGTTTCAAGCTCTTATTTTTCTAAAAACATTTTTTAATTTTTTACTCGAAAGTAAAGCCGGATAGTGCTATATAAATAAACGTCCTCTGATAGAATATCTACCGGACAAAAAAATCTCATAGAATTTTGATGAGTAGTTCAGATTTGATTGACGATCGAGTATTTAAATCGTCCGGCTCGATATCGTACCTTTCCATACCCTTTAAAACTGAGTTACTAATATTGGAGTAGGTATACCTGATTTTCAGACAGATTTAGACCAATTTCACATTTAGATACCAGCTTTAGTTTTTTTGCTTATCTAGTGCTGAGATCTTTACGATTAAGTAAGTAGTTACGAAATTTCTTCTCAGGTTGTACTTAATTGCCAATAAATAGTCAAGTTACAGAATTTAGTAATCAAATGAGATGATGTATTTGGCTACTTGGTTTTTAGTTTAAAGAATGTAACGAAATTCCCCAAATAATGAAACTCGATAGCTCAGCACAATACAAAATTACTTACTACTAAAGTAACACTAGTAGCAGTACCTTAATAATGATTCATTCCTGATCATTGTGCGATCACTCAGTTAATGCATATAAAAATCAAAATTGCTTCAGTCTAAAGAAGCGTATGTATGTGTGTGCGTGGGTATGAGAATGTGTAGTCCACGTCTTAGCAATTTAAGTGATTATCTTGTTAATTTGTCATCGTGGCAGTTGGTTTGTTTTATGTGTTTTGACAATAGATGTGCAAACTTTTTTAGTTAAATAATGTATTTTTTAAAATGTGATTATCAAAGATGCAAACATAAAATCTAACGAGAGAAGGTAATTTTTCTCCTTGAAGAGGGAACGTCAAGTATGTTAATTGTTCTGCTGCAGATACAGTTCTTGATACTCGTCATCCAGTCGTTGCCGACGGTGTTCTGGCTGGACTGTGACTTCCCGAGGCTTCCCGTGGTGCTACTCTTCACACAGAACATCTTCATGCTCTTCCTATTCTATGACTTTTATAGAAGAGCCTACCGCTCCAAGAAGAACGTTTCTTGATTAGTGCTAGCTTACAGGAAGAACATTTTGATAACTATTTATTCACGGTCTACATAATTTCTCACATTATTAGGATGAATGACTGGCGTTTATGTCAAATGTTGATGTTGTCATTAGTAACAAGAAGACTAGTTTTTGTTGCCGGCGAGATTCCTGAAAAGTGAAGTCAATAGAAACTACCCAGTACTAAATTTTAAATTTGTAGAGTGGAAATTCTATATTATTATAGTGCCAAAAGTTACCGAATTGTGAGAATTGTAAGAACTGTGAGAACTAAGTCCCTATAATTTTTCCGAATAGTTTTCATGATCGTTGAATGGTAGAATGTCTCATATGTACGCATACTCTCGCAGCGCTGATTTTCCCTTTTACTCGAAATCATATTTTGGCACTTAGATAATTTAGAATTTACACTCTACAATTCGGTTTTAAGTAGGCAGTGACAGTTGATTATGAGGTTACATGAGTAAAACAATTTTTTAGATGTAAATAAATATTAATCTTACAACAACATGCACGTGGCCAAATATAAGGATTAGGTCTATGTGAGTTAATGTTACTTTATCTAAATACGCTTTTATTCTGAATAAGTTAATTTCAATATCAGTCCCAAATACAATATAACGATTTTTTTCTTTCCCATAACTCCAAAGTACGTTTGGAAAATGCCGAACATATACCCTATAACACGCTTAATGAGATGAAACTCGAAAACCTTGTGATATGCAAGCACAATCAATGCAATAACCTTTTGCAATACATGATCAGATATATGGATTTTCCAATAATGTTAAAGTTTATGATATTCAAATATTCACTAAAATGCCCCAGTCCAACGAGAATTGTGTTTTTACGCTGGTTATCTCCTCTATGTAATTGGAACACGCAAATATGTGTAACTTCTCATCGTCACGTGTGTTGTATCCCTTGTAACGCCATGTGCTAGGTTCCCGTCTGACAAAGCCAGCCAAGAACCAGCAATTTTTATGAAACAGTGCACTTGAGAAGCGGAGAGTCGCTAAATCGAACCACGCCGAGACTTTTGTTCCACACTTGCGATATGACATCTTCATGAATAGCACATGGCTTATCTCAATGTCAGATAAATCTATCTGCATTTACTTACACTTATACGTCGTCTAAGAACGCTTCGCATGATCCACATTACTGTAATGTTTGTCATATTTAATACTGTGCTACGCACTGTTTGTTCTGATTGGCCTAGTGCTTACAGCACCGTATATCCGCTTAACGAGGGGATGTACACAAAAATGTTATTGCTTTACTATCTTATAATTTTACGAGATGTGGTTCCTTTGGAATACATACATTGTAACTACTTTATTTACAACAATAAAAACTTTTTGTCTTTCATAGTTTTAGTATAACGTCATGTCAAAGTCTAAATATGCCTGAAACGGTTTTATACACGAGAGGAAAACAAACTGACTAACAGGAATTTTAAAGTATTTAATCTGTAAAACGGCGTATTGAGCTACGTCAAGATATTTAAAAAATCGCACGGAATACTTTTAGTATAATTTAAAAAATTCTGAATTTGAAATAAACAATTACTAATTTTTGTCATTATACAACTATAAAAGCTAGAAAGTTTACAGTAAACAAGTCATGGCGTATGTCTACAAAACAAACAATATCTCGTACAAATACGAAAAAATGATTAAAACTATTAACATTTTTCATCAACTCCCCCTTCATTTTCTAGACAACAGCTTGAAAACGTACAGTAGTAATGTTTTTATTCTGGTATTAACGTGCAATTTACATTTGTATTACATTTAAGTATCAGTTTAAATAAATTTGTACAAGGTAAAACATCGGGAAAGTAATGTACGTATTGATTTGTTTCAGTGGCTGATATCGTTGCGATACACTTTATTAAATGTCTAGCATGTTGGTAACGAAAATTGCAGAGTGGAATATCCAAATATATTAGATAAGTACAAATTTAAGCCAAATGAATTTTCTTATAGAACAATTATTTAAGCACCAGCGCCACTGTTATTGCTGTTATAAATTAAGCTCCTATCATCCTAATAATGGTTTTTGTGATGGTCAACAGTTAGTTTTTTACACATGTCTCTACGCTTTTGAAAGGCTTTTTTTTTTTTTGTATTCAGAAACATCTTTTTTTGCCCTCGAGTTGTTTTGATATTCCACTTAACTACTGGATATTTAATTGATTTACTTACACAAAATGGTCCACGTAAATTTAAAAATAACTATTATTAATGACTAGAAATATTGGCATTAGATATTTACGGTTTCGATTGCCTTCAGATATAGTTACAACATTTTTAAGTGACTAATATTTATGTATTTTTAATTTTTATACGTTTATCTTTATGTACGTCTATATATATATATATATATATATATATATATATATATATATACATACATACATATATAATTCATTGGTCTAGCACGCTACGAAATTAATAAAATTATAAAAATCTTTAAAAAGTATTTTAACACGGGTACAAAGACTTCTCTTGTAAAATTGTTCGCTTGTTAACATACACTTACCGGAGACGTCTTTGTAATGTAACTGTAAAATAAAGTATTTTAAATAACTTTAATGATAAATGTGTCAAATCGCCATGTATACAAGCTATGACGATCTTTGTTTAATATGGAAGAGTTTAAAACTTCTTTCCTATTTATGTTCAATCATTAAAAGCATTTTACATCTTAAGTACATTATAAAAGAATTGTGAAATTTACGACGAATTTTTTTAAAACTTACAAATCTTTGTAAAATACTAAGATTTTCATTTATTTAAAAACATTAGTTTTTAAAGTTAAGAAAATAAGGTAAGGTTAGTAATATTACAAAGGAGTTCCTTACTTATACTGAAAGGTCCCTGCGCTGTAAACGTTTGTTTTTGTAAAAGTGACAAAGTATTTTTGTAGTTTTACAAATTTTTGTAAATATACAAACATTTCCCTCGTAAAATTATTTACGTGTAAATTTACAAGGACTATGTTTGAAAAAGAAATTTAGGAAATATTCGTAGTCTACCAAAATCACAGGTTCGCCGGAAATTACGGTTATACAAAAACCACATCCTCTGGAAAGAAATTTTCTGGAATAAAAATTTAATTGCATGGTACAAAATTAAAAAAAAAATTATCTCTGAAGAGTACCGTTAATGTTTATAGATAAAAAAGACATTCCAATACGGAAGTCAACGTGCGTGGGTATGTGGGTTCGAAACTACGTGCTTTCGCAATATCTTTATTTTTAATAATTTCATGTTTAATAAATGTGATTAAAAGTTATTTCATTATTGTGTTTAGTGTCATTATTAAAGTAAAAATGGTATTTAAGATTTACTTTTCTCCTTACTGAAAATACGAAAAAATGCTATAGTTTGAAATTGTACGAATACATACTTCGTATTTTATTACAAGGACAACAATTGTAATTTTAACATGAATTTCTTTGGCAACTGGGTTTCCAGGTATATTTTGTAAAAGTGCAAAAAGTTTTTACAGTGTACAGGGCAGGTGTATTACACACTGCTAAGTAGACTGCATGACAGGGTGAACTAGGCGTCTGCCACTCCAACAAGGATAATTTGTCATGAAAATGGCTGGATATTGTTATTTGGACATACTTTATTGCGACGAAGGTGCCTGTCACAGAACATTACAGAGAATAGGGAAACAGATAAATAGAGTAAGCTTTGGTTAACAGGTTACATACACAACATAACAGTCCATATCGGGTCAAGTAAAACAAGGATACTAAAATAAAAAAAGAAAGAAAGACGAAATACATCGAAACAGACATCACATATTTGAGGCTTTCTTCTGCAAAATGATGAACAGATAAATTATATGAACCACAAGAATACGACACAGCGATGAAACGAAGCAAAACAGCGTAGTTTTCCAAACACGAACAGAAAATCGACGTTCTCGGACCCTGTGTGTCTTTGACTGAAGACGGTAACTCATTCCAGTTCCCAAAACGTTAGGATCCATCCCACTGGAAAAAACGTTGGAAAGGCAAATTAAGGTAAATAAAAATTAGTTGCTATATAATCACACACGCTTCCAGAAGTGATATTATAATCCGGAACATTTGGATCTATCATTTCCCTAAACTTCATATGTCATACAGTTGGTCAGCAGTCGAAAATTATACCTTAATACGATTGTAAGCACTCTATTTTAATTTTATTCATATTAGTTTTATTGGGGATCCGTCAGGAAGTTTATGTTGATCTGATCACGCTATACCCAAACTAATTATCAGCAAACCCTCTCCTCCAAGGTACTGCTTGTCAGTATTTTATGCTCGTTGACTAGTCGTAACCAAATAATTATTAACTTATTTTTCAGTGAATGAAAGCTGTTCGTCTTAAATTTTTGGTTATACACCATCTCACTGTGCGGTGAGTCCGCTATAATTATTAATCGGTTCTAAGAATTGATTTCCACGCTCGTGAATATCTTAAATATTTATTTACATCGCGCCTAGATTGTGAGCCCTGTTCACAAAGGTTTTCCGAAAAAGCTCCAGAGAAAATACTGGGGTATTTCCTTTTAACAGAAAAATACCTATCAAAAAATTCGTGACTGTTAGAAATGATACATGTGACATTAATCATCCGACCTTTTACCAAGCTGTTTACAAAAAAAAAAACTTTAAGAGTGACCGGTAAACAATTAAACGAAAAACCTTATTTTATATCAACACAATTTTGAAAGTCAATATTCAAAAAATTCAAATAATAACCCATAGATAATTATATTAGCTATTGTTATTATAAAAATTAATCTAGAATGATGCATTTCTAATGGTAATCTGTTGCGTAGCTATTAAATGTACGAGATTTCGGCGTCAGCTTCTCTTCTTCAGAAATACTTTACTCGAGAAAATTTTTTCTCAGAAAGTTGATAAAATCTATTGCATAAAATTTTTAGTTTTTCTTTTTTTGTTGCAAATTTTGCTTCGAGAAACTTACAATTTTAAACTGAAATGTATCATGCCCTATTAATATGTTTCTCGATTGTTACTAGTCGTCTGTAAGGTAACCTTTGCAACTTGACTGACACACTACTTATGTTCGATTAGTGCTTTGCAACATTTGCGACTCATTTAAAGTTGTTTAAAATTGTAGCAGTTTTTTTTTCTCGCTCTTACTTCAAATGTCACAGACACGCCGATTTTTTTTATTTCCCCAGGAAGAATTTCTGACACGCAGCCATATATCTAGCACAAAGCCGACTTAGGTGTCGTGTGCGATGTGTAGGAAAAGCTGTCAGTCATGTTTCTAAGATCCCGTCAGTAATTACAACGTGGCGTTAAGCCGGAGAACTTCTTTGCCCCCAATCCGACGACAGGGGACTCTCGCAACGCTGCTGTACCGGTAGAATGGCATAAACATTTTACGGCAAGAAATACGACATCCGCCAAGGTAAAACATCTAGGCAGGTACTGGGGCTAATGTGAAGGGGTTGATAGTGTGAATCCAGCCAGGGAGAGGGGAAGGGGAGGTAGGTATTGTTAACACATATCTGCCAGGAGTGTACCTGTGTTGAGAGTCGAAGACTGCCAGTGTCATCTTAGCAGTCGTCCTAGACGTTACGCCGCAACTCGGTGGACGAAGAAAGTGTACAACCAACTGGACCGCTCGTTACATTGAATAACGATACGCAAGGTAGGAGTGGGTAAGTATAGATATTTGAGTGGCTCTTAAGGTAAGTTCTCACTGCACGTGATGAATTTTCATTTGATTAACCATATAAATATTTCCTTTGTAATTATTAACAATGTAATTATAGCTCTTTAACATTATGAAGATTCCTTCGTCGTTAGTCACAATTTTTTTCATATACATTACCTAACCGCTCTGAAAAGGTGAGAATGCATTAAAAATTTAAAATTAACATTTGAGTAGTCCACAGTTCCAAAACTAGATTTGTCCATCACTAATAAAATATTAGTTCTGGACAGTTTTATGTAGCTTTTAAACGTGCGCTAAAGTTAACATGGTGATAGGAACCAAAACTCGCCTTATTCAATAACAGACACGCTTTGAAAAACTGTTCTGGCCATGTCACAAAGTGCTTGCAAATCAGTTCTTTCTCGATTTGCTCAGTTTAAGTGAAAGTGGACAAGGCGAGTTTTGGAACTGGAGTACTCGTTGATTTTACTTCATCAGTATTGTTCAGATTTTATGGATTTAGGAGTTAATAGTAATGCCAATTGATTTGACCGCGATAGTAATACATTTTTAACATGCGTTCCCAAACAACAGAACAGAGCGAGAAGGCGCAACGGTAACAAGTTAGACGCGCATTCGGGAGGACCCGAGTTCGATCTCCAGATCCGGCCATTCTGATTTGATTTTCCGCGGTATCCCCAAAATCACTCCAGGCGAAAGTTGGGATGGTTACTTAACAAAGGCCACGACCGAAACCTCTACCTGCTCCTGTCATTGTACCAAATTGTATGTCACCGTATCTAATGACCTTGCTATCGACAAAACGTAATGCCCACTTACCATCTGCCATTTAAATAATCACCCTAATTAGGCTTAAGGCCGTTCGGGCATTAATTTTTTTCTGAAATGGTAGATTTTTCATGTTTTTTGTGACTACATATAAAAGATAATGTGATCAAGATCACGAAACTAACTGGATAAGTGAATAATAATTTTGTATAATTTTAAACATGATATCGAAAAATAATCTGAAAATATTAAGCAATATAATTATATAAGTTAGTCATAACAGTATACACCGCTCATAAAAATTTCATGAATTAATTTCTCTGAAATCAGACAAATTCGCAGCCTTTAACCCGCATTTAATGTTTGCCTACTTTCTCTTTAAATGTTATTCCAATTCCTCACAGTTGCCGTAATTAAATAGAGGAAACTATGTTGCACCTTTCTTCACACTTATCTGTCACAAGCAGGCCTACTAGATTGTATTTCACGCAGATATAAAATAAACTAAAAATGTGTAAACCCGTTTTTGACAATTTTAATTCATTGAAGGTGCCTATCTAGGTAGTCTGCGTTTGTGTGTGTATACATGTGTGTGTGCAGGGTAAAATCTATGGAGCGCTAAGGGAACCGCTGACCGACGTAAGAAATACTTTACTACTTCTAAGCGCAAGCTCTTCAACTAAAGTTAATTTGTTCATTTTCCCATACGTTTCTAAGTTGTTATTATATAACTTTGTGTTTGGAGAACATAGCTAAAAGTCCAGCGTGTGTTACTGTAATTGTGTTTGGTTTTATTCTGGTTGATATTTACCCAGAAATGGCCGTTTGAATAACTTTGTTTTAAAAACACGTCTTTGAGGTCCTAAAATTAGCTTTTTAATAAGCGTGCCGAGTTATAAAACTTATAAAAACATTTTTTTAAGCGTATTTTTACCCTAGCTATACAAATGTGATTCGCGATAAGTACCTAGTTTCACCAAAAAATGAATAATCGCATCTTCCGGCAACACACTTCAGATGCAAATAGACAGGATACCTAACACAGCTTAGCATTAAAACATATGTGAGTAGCCGAAATCAGAGAACGTAAAAAGTGTTACTGTAAAAGATTTAAGGCTATGGTCATTCATTTATTTCAAACAATTGCAAATAACTCGAATAATTTTTAACAAAATGCTTTGAAAAAAATTTGAGACAGTTTGCAGTCATACAATGCACAATTTTGCCAGAGCCTTTTTTTAAAATAACGTACCGTTTGCTAGCAAAAATAATTTTGCTTATTTAGACCACAAGTATGTGATATTTCAGGGAAAAAATTTAAAAAACTGTTTGGTGTATTGCAACAGAAAAATTCCGATACAAACGATGATATATAAGTCTTAAAGCTGTAAGAACGAAATTTTGATAAATGTATTAATTTGCGTTAAGAAAAATATTTTCGGAACTACTGCAAAACTAAAGAGCGAGGCCTTAATGTCGACATACTTTCGACTGGTATAACTTATTCTATCTTACACGAACTAATATCGCATAGGCTGTGTTAACCGGGGAGTTTATTTAGGCTTTCATTAACAAATGAATATGGTCTTGTAAAATTTACTGTACTGAAAAAAAAAATTATTTTATGCGTCTGTGAGATATTTTTATGAAGCCTCTTTGAAGAGAGTGGTAATATATTACGCAGAAAAATGTAAATAAGGCATTTTAAAAAATAGGCTACTGGTGTAAACGGGAAAATGCGTGACTACTTTAAGTACATATCAGAACATTCCCTCTTTTTAATTCTATATCAGTAATAATATATATATATATTTTAAAAATAGTAGTACTGTAACAAGAGTTACAAGTTTGCTCTACAGAATAATATTCATCCAAACCAAGCATGCAAGAATCCGAACCTACATACAAATTCTACAACTTCAACTCGCCTTCTTGAGAATTTCACCGGTAAGTCTATAATTTTTGACAAAACAAGAAGATGAAAATACAGGCTACTGCACTTCACATGCTACTTTAAATAGCCAAAAACAGAAAATTTTCCAATTTAATTCAGGAGAGCAAAAAGGGACAAGGCCACGCCATAGAATGGATTGAGAAATACAGAGTAAAAAATATGAATTTGTCTCCAAACTGATTTAATTTCTGTATTAAATTTATTTATTTTTACCTCCACTAAAACCACGAAACAAAAAATAATTGCTGAGAAACTCATATGTTTGCTAGAACATGGCGTTCTGGGCAGACGATGTGTGACTTTGATTGCCTGTATTAAACGGCATATCTAAATTATAAAAACAAAGAAACGATAAGCGCAACATATCATACGTTTTATGAAAGGCAGTTTAACCTCCTTATATTGGCTGCAAAGAGCTTACCCCTGTCCAGTTCACAACCTTCGTGTACATACTTGAACTGTACCTAATACCGGATTCCATAAAACAACGTGGACAAATAAATACTTATAAATATAAAGCCTACCTAACGTCCAAATTACAGATACCAACGTATGTAAATGTACCACAACTTACAAGGCAGGGTTACAAAGTACTGTGCGAAAATTAAATTTTTATGAACACTATTAAAGCTCTTGTTTGTAAACATAATAGAAATGTGTTTTCTAAACATTCCTAGGAAAAAAGATTTCACAGAATTTAATAATAATTTTTAGTTTTTTACTGCATTACAAGCACATTCTAAAGGAAATCTGTGTATAATGTAGCAGTGAGTCGTCTTCAACGTCTTTGCCAACTTTGTACGTATATTTGCAGGTGCCAAACTAATATTTCAATTAACATGTCTGCAGCGAAAAGAAGACGTGGCATTTGTTGATATAATTCATCGTAAAACTAGGACTGGGTTTGATGGGACGTACAAATAAATCATTATTGATTTATTCAATCCGACAAAAATATGCTGCAGAAAATGTATTACTTTTATGGGAGTAACAAACGGTGTGATTAAGCATTAGGGTAACAAATCAGCACTCATTTAGTATGATCAGCGGTCTGTGAACATAGAAGCTACCGTGTCTCTACATTACTTAGTTCGTCGGGTTTAAATTTCATATTAATTTCAAACTGTGGGATCTTCCTAAGGAGTAGAAAATAGCACACTTTGATTTATGATCATCCCAAGGCTGTCATATGTCAAGAACAATTAATTTTATTACGTGTTTTACGGGAAATAAATGTTACTGACAATCAAATCTTTCACACATTGACACTATAAATTTAATTCATTAGATAATTTGCCTGATGACGCAAGCAGTATTGTTAGCTTAATAAAACTGTGTACTGACGCAATATACTATAGTTTTTGAGAAAAGGATGTTTAATATTCTAAACAGTGAATTTGCTATGTTTGTGACACAGGCAGCACTTGCTGTGCTCCAGAGATAGCACAAGACGAAAACTTGGCCGGCTACATAAACATGTAAACCTGTAAACGTGTGGCGCTAAGACAATTGAAAACAGAGCCAGTAAAATTATTGTTATAAAAAATTATATACCACTGTTTTTAAAAGGTACTAAAAAATATAAACAATATATCACCCATTAAAATACTTGTAGGATTTCAAACGAAAAACGTGAGGAACATGCAATAGAATATAGCAAGGAGTGTAGAGAATAGCTGTCGTTGAGAAAATTCACACAACAGTTCAGATCATTTGCAGTGCAATACAATTGTTAGTGATGTAGATGAGCTCTAATGCATCCGTCTCACGTTCTTCGTTTTAAATATTAGAAGAATTTTCATAGGGGGAATACTTTTGTACCTTTTAGTCAGTTTTAAAAATGTAAATATATTTTACTGAAATTATTATGTTATGCTTTTTAGTCATATGATTGTAAAATATTGCATATGATTTTAACAAGCAAAATTTGTACCAAACAGATAAATGGAGAAGAAAGTATTGTCATTCAGTTTTTTTGTATAAGTCTCCAGTTCATCGGAAAGTGTAATATAAATTGCAAAATTTGTGCCAAGCAGACAAACAGTAAGAAAGTTTTGTCATTCAGTTTTGAGCTATTTTAATTACAGTTCCAAGTATGTAGTTCATAGGGTAGTTAGTTTAATACTAAAAAAAAGTGTAACAGCCAGACCAACAAACACATAAGAAAGCGAGATAATAAAAACGTGGTAAAATAGAGGTTACTAACTGTCTCTGTGCTTGTCGTAAAGGCAGTCGTGAATCGCGCGTCCTCTCCACAGTAAGGAAAAGAAAACAAGTTTACGACCAAATCCTCAGAGAAAATTGAGTATGAATTCTTCCCTTGCCGTTAAACACGACCGATGGAGACGTTAAAAAGATTATCCGGTGGGACTGCTTCAGCGATATAAAATTTCACTGTTTTCGCCTTCTTCCTTTAGGGCTGCAAACACTGTAGTCAAAGCGTAAGCAACTGTAATCTCTAGGGCACGGTCGTAGAAGAACAGGTCGGGACACTCGCCTATCTACCAATGTATTTTGCTTGACCCCTTGTTGTTTGGCTGTAGTTCATCAAGTTACTGAGAATGTTGTACTTTTTGGCGCTGTTTTTCGGGCGGTCGGACTCAAACACCGTCCAATATTTTCTATTGTTAAATTTATAAAGTAAATAAAGATTGCTGGATCCTTTTCTTAAATTTATGAACAAAGGAAGTATTTCATAAATTGATAAAATATACGTTTTGATAAATTGATTATCTTAGTGGGGAGGAAGTGGGCGGAGATAGAGTCCGACCGCCCTAACATCAGCGCCAATAAAACACAACATTACCGGTAACTTGGTGAACTGCAGCCAAACAACAAGGGGGTCAAGTTTCCAGGCGAGTGTCCAGACCTGTTCTTCTACGACCGTGCTCTAGGGTTTCAGCTGGCTATCTTAAATTTTATTTAATATTTTGTATTTTAATCTAAGACAAATTGCTTGGATATTCCTTTAAGTATAATTACAAAAGCCGCAAAACTTATATATGCAAATACGTCCTAAATTCGTAAGCTAAAACTTAAGAACCTTAATGCAAAAGGGAGTGGGGGATAACTCACACTTCAGTGATTTTGAAGGACAAACAAAAGAAACTGTTTTGAAAGTGGGGCTGCGATTTTGTGGTGACTTGTTTGTGTTTTTATATGAGTACAAGTTGTGTATCCACTATCACACTTGGGACAAATTTGGTTCATCCAGTCGCAAGTAGGCTAAAACGACAGTAAGTGAAATTGAGATATCATATTTTTCCTCGAAAATAAAGAAACGTTTAACATGTCTCCCTTATATCCACGTATTTTATGCTGCCTAGATGCCCGCAACTTGTAGTACTACATACATATCACCCTTCGGAACACTTTTCTGCATTTACACTGCGTCCTTCAGTTTGGCATCATTAGTAGGTAGTTTCACCACACGCAGGCTGAGCGTCAAGTGAAATACTGGTCTTCATAAAACGAAAGTCTTCATTACAGTCCACTTTGGTCACTGCAGCACTACATAACATGTAATGACTCTGATTATTGGAAAATGCGAAAACGTGATACAGACATTTTTTCATTCGTGGTGCTCGTCACCTTTTGACGTAACATTGGCTTCAACGGACTTATGAAGTTTCGTACGTCGTATTGATGAAAGTCAAAGACATAAAACTCTTCTTAGATGAAGTGTTCTTTAACAAGGTGTCATATTCTTGAGGTATCGTCATCCTTTCTGTTTATCTTACTTTAATTTCTGTGCGACCAAAACTCCAGGGTTCTGGAAACGGGTGCGCAATACCATTATATCTCCCTATTCGTGTTCAGGCATGAAGGAAGTGAATTAAAGCATTGTTTTGGTGTTTATTTATCGAGGTATTAAACACATTAACCATACAATATTTCTGGAACGAGATAATTTATTTTAATGTTTTATTTGCCGTACATTCACCATACATAATGTAGCAGTGGGCAATGTTATTTTTCGGTTTACGCTGAGTAGATACAGAAGCTATATGTCTAAACCTGTCTACAAAATGCATCATGTATTTGCGATGGGGAATATTCTGTAAGTCAGAAGATTTATTGTTTTCAGCAACATGTGTCTTATCTGTCACGCTTGTGTAAAACGTGTATTTTTTTTTTTCATTTTTTCATTTTTATTCGTTTTCGATTCTGCATAAATGTTACTCCCTTCATCGGGTTTTCTAGAGTATTACTTTCTGACATTTATGTTAGCTAATTTATTTTTTTGCGTCTCATAGACTTCAGTGGTATAATCTTGAGCAAAGAGTGACGATAGATAGGCAACGTTTTGTACCTCACACAGTAAATAAAGTGCGGGATAGTTTATGAACTCATTGTTGTAGACTTTTTTGGCCTATTTATTAACCGTGCTACGAATTGAAAGTTGAGTTTAAGTTAATAATTGAGGGGCTCAGAATGATAGCGGTGTGTATCACGTAAAATAATTTTCGCAAAAGCTGTTAATTCCGTTTACATACAACTTACAGAGCCTGGTTTTTTTCCCCGTACTTGAACTTAACCTCGAAAATTGAGTAAAAAAAGTTTAATAATGGTAACAGAACTTTATTTTAAAACATGTTTAATATGAATTGAAAAAGCACCTGTTAATAAAAGTGACTTACGTCATCATCATTCCAAGTCCCTCAATCGTCGATTGAATTACAGATATTTGTACAAAACTACTAATAAATACAAATAACGTAACTCTGTAGGCTCACTATCTCTCTCATGCAACTTTTATCAAGCTGTCTGAAGGATTATACCTTCTCTAGACATTCCACTTTGTTAGCAAGGAACAAACAAAATTTTGCTATTCCAATTCTCTGACAATGGAAAGCTTTTGTGATTGCGTGGGGTGACATTATACCTTTCGAAATGTTTGTGTTAGTACTGTTTGATGGGGGAAATACAGATAAATTTCTGGATATTTGGAACCTTACATTAATGCCATGCTCTTTAGTTTATTGTGTTATTGAAATTATTATTATTTTTTACCTTAAACAAGATCAGATATAAAAAATCAGTCGGCAGTTTTATTTGAAATGGTTTTTGCCGTTATATCTAATTTTCGTAAAGCATAAAATTTTACAGTTTCGACTAAAAAGTCAATTAACCAGAATTTCGTTAATTACATAATTAGCTGAAACCATAGTATTTACTGCCTTGCAATATCAGCCAACATGGAGAAGACGATTTAAACAAAACTGCCAGACATGTTTAATATCTGCTCTCGTTTAGGTACAAAAATAATATCGTTAAAAAAAGTAGAAACTTAAGAGCGTGGTCTTAATCCATTTGGATGAAGTTACCCGTTTATCAATTGAATTGCAAAGAAACAATTAAACCGAGTCCAGCCACTTAGCTTAGTTGTTAGAGATTCTAGCCGGTGAGTTGAGGGTTCCAGATTCGATTCCTGGCCGGGTAGGTGGAATTAAATATCACGATCCCAGGTTCAGTGCATAGTGTTGTGTTTGTCCCTTCACCTTCATCTCTGCGTAAGTCAATGGCGAACCACTGCAGGTCCATCCTCGTCTAATAGTCCCAGGTGTACCCGTGAGGCAGTCAACTTCTAAACAATGGAAACACTGTTACAAAATATCATTCTGAGTCACACAAAAACACTCCGCACATTTACAATACTTTTGAACACGATATCTGCATCCTATAGAGATTACTAGTTGCATTTACTATCAGAATGTAACAGCAAGTGCATTTCTAAGACATAAACGCAACAAAATAATATGCCTCCTACTAGGGTAAAAATCAAAACATATAATTTAATTATTAGCAAATTCGTAAGTTACACGGGTTTCTTCATACACTCGTATACCTATGAGGCATTGCTATCGTACACTATACTTAGAATTTTTTTCAGAAGTAACTGAACGATTTTCAAAAGAACACTAGTTGGTGAAATGTACAGGTATAGTTACACAATTTTTTAAGGAATTTTTAATTATTAGGTTTTTTAAAATAAATTTTATTTTCTAAGTTTACTGAATAGCAGAACTCGATAGTTCTACAATTAACAATGACGAAGTCGAAAATTGCGTCTGTCCAAAAGTACACTTAAATATTGCACTATAAACTTTCACAATCTTTATGAGACAACAGATCTAAAAAACACATTTGAACAAAAATATCTTTGTAATCACCATTGTATCCACCCTAATGTGGGCTGAAAGAAGAGAACACTGACAATAAAATATGACAATGGAAATCTATTCCACAGTCGCATGGAGACCATCATATTTAATACTATTCTTTACCTTTTTTTCAAGATAACAAAGGTAAAATAAAAAAATAATAATCTACGATAATATTCAGATCAGAAAGAAAAGTTATGATGACTTACATCGTAGTGTCAGCGTAAGAAAAAAATTAATGACGAATGTAAAAGTGTGGGAAATATTGTAAATTGATTTTTAAAATTTTCATTCCCACTGTATCTCACGTAATACGCTAAATACCATCATTATCATCACTGAGAACAATTTAAGGGTAAAGAGATATCCTGTAATGTAGGTAATAAACTCTTTACGAATAGTTTCCAGCGTCTGCTTTCGTATGACAGTATTCAACAATAGTAATGCAGTTAATATTATAGTTCTATTCAGGTCAGTATATACATCACCGTTACTGACACATATTTATACTAAGTCCCGAGCAAGCTTAAATAAAATAATTTTAGTAAACTGAAATAAATACGTATCTTCTTAATTATACAATTTTAAGCGACGAAATGTACACACAGATTACATAAAAGGACAACATAATTAAAATACAACATAATTCCATCACTTACGTAACAAAAATTATTGTACAGGGAAGCTTGCTAAGAAGGAAAACTATTCAAGTTTTCTGTAGGCTAAAATTGTCTTTGCGAGAAATATTTGTTGGTAATATAAATTTATATATTCAGTGGTCTCACGTTTGAGTGACTGTTTGTTTCAGAAGATCTCTGTCAAATAGAATGTCAGCGCTCATTCATCATATCGTCTCAAGTTACAACGAAACCATTAAAGTAAGAAAAGGTAAAATAAATTTAATGATGTCAGTTTGAATAATTTTACTTCTACTTCATGTAACGTAACACCTAAGAAAGTTCTTCCGTCATGTACGTATCTGTGTTAAATCCATCATTTTTCATTGTGGTTATATAAATGACGATATTGTATTGTCAGTATAGTTTACTTACATTGTTATAATGTAAACTAATAATACTTTTATCAGTAATTGTATTCACACTTCAGAAAAAATACTTACAACAGTAGGTGTATAAACGTCAATTTTAAACAAAAAAAATGTTCTTAAACATTATAAATTAAGTGTAAACTCAAAAAAATTATCAAAAGTGTATGCTGTTGTTTTGTTATCTTGTTTATTTTATGTATGCACCTACACTTTTAAACACAGTTTTGTTACGTGTCAGTTTTTCTTGTATTTTTGGCCAATCTCAAAGTGTTAGTTATGTTTACTCACTGCAGATCCTGTAGTGGAAGAATGGTTGTTTATGAGCAGTCCACTACCAGTTGTGTCCATATTGCTGTTCTATTTGTACTTCGTGTTGAATCTCGGACCAAGCTTCATGAGGAAGAGGAAACCCTACAACTTGAAGACTTTGCTCGTGGTGTACAATTTGTACCAGGTGGCATTCAGCGCGTGGCTGTGCACTATTGTGAGTCAGAATTTGTATCAGAAGCCATTAAATTAATATCTTAAGCTTTACAGACTGAACTTCTGTTATTTGTAAAGGTCTAAATAGGGGTATTTTCCTTCCTATGTTACCTTAACCTTTCAATTTGACTACCGCTCGTTTGCCGTTATTATTTACTTTACGTGATTTTATACTGTTTAATTTCCTATGTTATTATCTATAAAGGAAGTTCTTCGTTTTCGTAACAAAATGTTACTTCAATATAAACTTTCCTATCACTTTTATAAACTCATCTTTAATGTTTTAAAAAGATTTTCTTCACAATTTACAATTTTGTTTCTGAAATGCAGTTGTCATATAATTCAACACTTCTATAAAGGAGTTGAAAAAATTGCCTTCAAAAAACTGCGAGTTGTTTAAGGGCCCTGCCTACACCAGAGCCCCATAGAGAACCAGATTAGGGTTTTACATTTTAAATCAAATAAGTTGAATGCAGTACCAATCACACCTAGATATTTGATTCATTTGTTTATTTTGACGCAGTCCAAATTGCAAAGAGTTGTTATTTCCATTCCCCGAAATTTGTGAGCTAATAATTATATTCCTACCCAAAAATCAATCGTAAACTCCAACTCGTAATTAAATTCTACAGTTCTATTAATGTAGCAAAAATTGTATTCTTCAAAACGGGTATAAGCGTTCCGCCTGAATATCCCTTCGTGAAAGGTGATTGAAACCCACGTAATATAATTTAATACGTAAATACCAATTCTCTCCTTAGTCAGGGCTCGGGTTATGCAGCGCCGCTAACGTAATCGTTTATTTTAAAATGTAACTAATTTTGCCCTTTAATAAGAAAATAGTGGGTTTCTACATAATCTGTCGTTATTAAATTTAATAAAATGACTTAGTTTATCTTTTATATGCTTGTTGGTAGTAACATCCATAACAATAAGGCAAAATTATGGACCATCATAATATTTCTCTACTGGGAAGGAAAGGGCTTGGGATCAATTTCATTCAGACAGTTTGTTTTTCCATGTTGCTGGTAAACGCTCCTCTCCCAAAATTCCGTTAATGTAGTCGATTCATTATAAAAAATTTTATGGAAGGGAAAAAACATTTTATTCTTAGTATAATTTTATTTTACTTTCCTTTTCTAAACAGTCGGAAGCAAAGTTTTCGTAGAGAAGCAATATTTTACGAGAAACAATAGTCCTTGTTGACAAATATCCAAAATAGGATAAAATTATGTTAATTTATTTCGTATGATGACTCCCTTCCTGATGACATTATTTGATTCTCGTAGGTAAGAGTTGGCACGAACGGCTTATCGATATTTATGACCAAGCCCTTGCCAAGTTTACTTTTCTGTAAGGCAGAGCAGAGCACATTCTGTCTTCTGTCTGTGTGAACCTCAATATTGACATTTACAGCTTTGTTTTTATGTTTTGTTTTTACACAACTCTGTCTTACACTCATTGTTTGTTCAATTTTTATGACCATAAGAAGTATATTTCGGCGCAATCTCATTCGTGTCGAACTTTCCTCGTGCAGGATACAATTAACACAAACAACTTCCAAGCAAAATCACTGCTATTTACGTGCCTCATTCTTCTGATGAATTATGTCTTTATTGTATTGGCGTACTGAATAGTAGTGTTTCTGCAAAGCATGTTGATAAATATGTGCATGTTCTATGATATATTAACTAGTTGCTATTGTGACTGTGTATGACATTTACTTTCAGCCTTTCAGACTTGACGGAGTTCATCTCATAATTGTTCATGCCTGCACCCCCCTCGATCCAAAATCACGTTACGCGAGAGCGGTAAGTATTTCGAAAATTTTTAGTAAAATAACATTCACAAAGGTCACTTCAATACTACGTAAGATTCTAGGTAGCTTTAAAATCATTTTTCTTCACTGAGTGTTTAACGATGATCTTTCATAGATCACTTTGGTAAACTTTATCATCAGGTGTACCACGTTCAGAGTTTCCCTGGAGCCTTGCGTGAAGCGGCAAACAAAAATTACTGGTAGATAAAAAGTCTTAAATTATTGTTGAGATACAGTTGTATGTACTTTGTTTTCATAACTGTCTTTTTTAATACTTAAATAGAAATAATATGCAATAGAAAGACAATTAAATAATTAAATACCTCATAGTGAAAGTTGCAATTGAAACGGTGAGTTCAAAAACAAACCAAGTCCAGAAAAATAAATTATTCCGGAGAAGGAAAAGTTAAAACTGTGATAATCAGCTGGCATCTAATGCAGCAGCAAAACGAAATGTGGTACTTTTCACATCACTCAATGAAACACAAGTCATATTACAATTTGCAAATATGTAATAATAATTCCGTTTTGGTAAAAGTGTGAGTTTAGGGTTCCTCTTGAAATCACCTTTTCAATTTCATTTTTTTAATAACATAAGAAAATCAATTTTCTTTTACTTGTGTAGTTTATTATATTTATCTTAGTACTAACCGCACTGAAAATTAATTTACTACACTGAATTTATCTTCCAGATGTCTTCAGCTTCCTGGTGGTACTTCTTCTCGAAAATTGTGGAACTCCTGGACACCGTAAGTATAGCAATATTGCTTAGAAAACACCAAGCAATTCCGGTTTTAGTACGGCGTATTCACTCCAGTCTGATTTCACGTTCCAGGTGTTCTTTGTTCTGAGGAAAAAGCAAAGCCAAGTGACTTTTCTTCACGTCTACCATCATACAGTGACTGCATTTTTTTCATGGGCATACCTCAAGTTCCTACCAGGTACGGAATTTGCTCCTCTAAGGGTCACAGTCTGTTTGAAGCCCTGGTGAGCGAAAGGGTAGAAACATCAATGTCAAATTGTACTCTGTGAGGCGATGGAAATATTTCTTCGGGAATTATTATGTGAGCAAAAATTTATGTAAGTAGGACATTTTCAAGTGTTCTTTTTAGAATGAATATACTGATTCGTCCATAGTTTTCAGGTTATTGGAAAAACAGCTTATACGATTCTTTAGTAATGTGGGTGGCGCCGATATGAACGATAAATTCCGAGGGGGCATATCAATAAGTTTAAGTGGCACTGAGACACATCTAACATAGTTTGATACGTAATTTCCTATACTTCCTCTGGCGACGACACTGGTGTATCTTTGTGTTAGTTTGTTGGCGTGCATGCACTTGTGTGTTTATAGCCTGGTGAGAGTTGAGGAACTTTATATAGTTTCATTTTACGTATTTACGTGAAAACTAATTAAATAAGTTTTCATAAATTTTGAATAAAGGGAAGATTATTTTATATTTGCATCGTTCAGATGGCTGGTAGCTGTAGTTTCTTAGAACAAAACGTAATAATAATTTTGGACGACTTCGTTTGTATGGCACAAAATGCGTCAATTCGCTATATATAAACTGTATATACATATAATATTTATGTATGTACAAAATGTCCAAAAAAATTCACCGACGAAGTCCGGCAGGTGATTCCTTGTAAAAAATAAACCAAGGCATACATACGACACTTGCACGTAACTATCATATTACGGGAGTAATAGGCCTTCGAATATCAAATTTGAAAACTTTAATTTCCCCTCAAACTGAAATCTGTCAATACTCAGAATATTACTTCATAACAATGCGGCCAATAACCCTATAGTAAACGCCGGTTAATACCTCTACCGTTGTTTATAGTAGATTCAGGAAACTCGTAAATTTACAGTTTACTAAACACTTTAAATCCCTGTAAGATATTGCACCTTAGTTTAAATTATTCTATTAACTAACGATATAGTTTTCTTGTATTTATGAACTAAATATAACCTTTTAATAATTTTCTATATGTGAGTAATTTAAATGTGTGAAATTCAGTTATTTATTTACAACTGTAGTAAATTTAAAACATGAATAGTGACAATTACCTAGTACATAAATAAAACACAAAGCTTCGTGACACTTCTTGAAATAAGAAAAGAAAGAAATATAAATATTATTTTACACAGTAAAATAAAATTACTCTACTAAAAAAAACATTTTATTTGTCTTCCAAATGTTCTGAGAGTGAATTATAGAATTTAGAAGACATAATTTTGTGCGTGCCGTCAGTAGGAAAAGGATTCATACAATTAACAGTTCAAATATTGTAATAATTTACTCCGGTGGTATTTGCTTGCAAATTACGTCATCCGTTATTAATTGACATACTTTAGACAATCTAAGTTAAGTTGTGATAAAACAAGTATAATACTTGATTCGAAGGACATTCATTATTCACTCTCACGTATGCACGACAGTTGATCATTGCCCCTTAGATAAATATAATTGTGCCGTATACTAGGATTAATGTTCGCAAACAGGAATACCTACATAGCTTAGAATTCACAACACAAAATGTAAGTTATGTTATGTACAGTTTTGTACAGCTGTACCAAAACTCGTCTTGATTGACAGAATGTAATTTATGTCTTAAATTGCCACAGCTCGCATTTCTACACCAAGAGGTGTCAAAGTAAATATTTACGGCAGTAAACAACTATAACTGTAGGTGCAAGAAATCCCTGCTTGCCTTACCCAAAATCGTTGTCTACTGTAAAATTAAAATGTTTTTGTATGTATAATTTAAACTGACGTGCATTTTATGCTCCATACGGTTTTCAGATAATCTTCTCCATCCCAAGATCTAAAAGAAGTATACTTTGTGACAGTTAGGATTTGAGTAGGACAACATCAGTATGACTAACTGGCTTCTAGAATTAGATACGCAGTTCTCGTACAAGTATTTAATTATATTCTTTTGTTTTTAGGTCAACAGGGAGCTGTGATTGGATTCCTAAATTGTTTCGTTCACATTGTGATGTACTCTTACTACTTAATTGCTGCTCTGGGGCCAAAATATCATAAGTACTTGTGGTGGAAGAAATATATTACATGGTTACAATTGGTAAGACTTCTAAAATTAAAATAGTTTCTAACTTATTTAACATAGAATTATTAACACTGAAATTTAACGTCTAAACAATAAATTACATTTATTTCTTATACTGATTAAATTGCTACGCTATTTATAGGCATACCTTTCTTAGAGTTTTCCAAATTTTCATTAGATTATTAACTAATTAACTACTGAAATCCACGTTTTATGTTGTATGTAGTGAATTGCAAATTATTTCTGCCTCGTAAGGTGTGAAGTTGGCTATAATTACGTGATACCGAGGCTATGAATGAAGACTTCTTCTATTGACGCAGTGATGACTTTTATAGTGCACTTAACCAGCTTGCTGGGAAAGGGTTTTGAGTTTGAGTCTCGTAGAAAGTGTAGTTGTACTTTATTCTTAATAAAATGAACCAATTTTCATTAGACTGTTTTAATATTAATGATATGTATACCAATAAACCATTGTTATATCAGACCTGAACAAATATAATTATTTACGTAGACGTTGCTTTTATTTGGATAGATTACAGTTTCAAACAAGTTGACCTGAGTCACGAATATTGAGGTGATCAACGAATCGTATTTTTTCCTGTAAGCTTATCGAATAACCGGCATATAATATATGTATTGATAAACATGGTAAGTATTTATCATAGTAAGATCCATTGCATACGGAACGTTATTCATAAGATTTGTCTTGCCGGAAATTTAAATGTTTTGTTATGATTTATGCATTAATATGTCTGCGAGCTTCATTGTTTATTATTTGATTTAATCGTGTTTGTATGAAACACATGCAGTGCTTCCGCAGGTTAGTGCCGTGAAAGAGTAAACGAAATTATTTAAAAAGTAGGTTGAAATGCGTTACGTTATGTTAGCGAGATGAAATGAGACAGAACAGTATGTCCACAAAAATTGGAACATGAATACCGGTAACCTGACAATGGACTGTATTGTTGAACCAACACATCCCTCATCTGAAGTGATTTCGGGAAACCACGGGCTACCCAAATGATAGTTGCTGGACTGGGACTCACATTCTCGTCTTCCCGAATGCGCGTATCATGTTTTACACTGCTCCAACAAACTCGGTTATCTTACTTGTGTAATGAGGTTTATAAAGGTGAGGCGAAAATTCTACTAGAGCCATTTACATAGTAAGTTTTCAAGGGCCTAATCATTCACGAGACCCTAAATTGTTTGCAGGCTTTTAGAGATTAACCTGGTGATAAAGCAAGTCTGGTCTAGATTGAACAAACCTATCTATAGGTCATTCGGGATAAAGTGAGCACTAAAAATTTAACCTTTGATAAATATCACTACCCGTTGCTGCATACAATTGAACATAACTCTAGTTGATTTACTGCTTGTATGGTTGCAGAGAAATTACGCAAAATATTTCCGTGTATTTTCTTAATTAAATACAACAATATTGAAACAAAAGGAACCGAAATCAACATTATTGTATTATATATAATTAATAAAACTATTTTTAAACAAGCTGTGCGGATTTATACTGATTGTAAAATTATCATAGGGGCACAACCATCAAGTGACGTGTCCAACGAGGTTAGACATTCCCCGTCGTTAGCCGTTACGCGCGGAAGGATACGAAATGACAGACAATAGAACTTAAGCAGGGCTTTTTTTGAGTGCTCACTTAATCCCAAACTGTCTATAACCTCAGTAGACTGCTTAATGTAACTGCATTACGAGTTTGCGTGTGTATGATTTCAGTCGCAGTTCTGCATCATGCTCGTGTACTTGGTGTGCCTGCTCGCCTACGACTGCGCAGTTCCTAAGATTCTCACCTTCTTCTTCTTTGGCAACGTCACCATCTTTATGTTGCTCTTCTCCAACTTCTACAGACGGACTTACACAAAGAAGATGAAAGCCATTGAATGATTATGCTTCGAGAAGTTACCCCACGGCGCATGAACAGTGATGTACCGTTACCGTGTCAGGCTTGACTGATTTTTAGCATGAAACTGCTGAACCTCTTCTCAATAACTACGTCGATGAGAATTAAACATACTTTAATATATTATCTACGTTTTTTAAATACCGCAGGCCTATTATAACCATGTTTTCTGCACACCTTTAAAGTGAAAATAAAACTGATATTTCATGCTACTATATTCACAAAAAATAATAAACTGATTCATAATATACAACGTTTATTATTTGGTTCGACTTTCCACTCTACTTTACGCAAATATAATCATACATAATAGTGATTGCTAACAGTGGCGAAACGTGAACGTGTTCCAAGGCAAGCAGTATGAGACCCGACTATACACTTTGAGCAGGTGACAGTTGTATTGCTCAGACCTAGGTCTATTACTGACAACTAGTTCCTCGCCTCTTACATGCTACTGCCTGTGCAGTGTAACTGCCTTTACCAGTCAAATGGTTCCACAGGCAACTGAGAGTTCTGTATAGTCACTGCTAATCACCGCTTGCCCTAGAACACTTCTCGCTTCGCCACTGATTGCTGGGTTCCACAATAACGCTGTGGCTAAGTGACTTGGGTTTCGAAGCGTAGCAAAAGGTCGGGAAAGAAAGGGTCATGGTGGTGTGTGGATTACGGGAATTGAATGTGAGTTATCATTTCCCGGTATGTCGAGGGCACAGATCATCTGAGTAAATTCCACCTGCAAATCAGCCCAAATATCTCCAGACTATACCTCAACTTTGTCAGCATTGTTCACGCACCTGACAGACAGGAAGGTAGAATTATGATGATGACGTATTACATTATAGCAAAGAAAGTTAATACTTGCTTGCAATTTTTATTCTTATCAAAAATAACACAAAATAAATACTCCAGATCTCATCCGTGTACCGAGTAAACATATCTGACCATAAAGCATCTTAATCAACGTTCAGTAAAAGTTGATTTTTTCGTAAGTAGCTGAGCGAGGCGGTGCATAAGTAATACACTGGATTAGCGTTCAGGAATGCAAAATTTCTGTTCTTAGTCTAGACATTCCTATTCTTGTTTTACACAAATATCCAAAATTGCTGTTGGCTGTGAGGATGGGTCCTCGATTCGCTATAAGCCATGGACAATTATCTCCTCGTTTCCTGTCTGACCGAATCAGTAGTCCCGTCTCCATTAACTTCGCTATTTACGAGGCTGTCTGCTTTGTTTGCAGCTAATGAGTAAAAAAAGCAAAAAAAAAAACAGCAAAAAAGTTCTCATTTGATCAATTTTAAAATATCTCTGTAATAAAGTGATCTAAGAATTTTTTTGAAGGGACAATGCAACAGAGAGGATTTGAAAAACTGAGGTAATTATTTGTTGTAATATATAAATTTAAAAATTATGCTTCACTTATACGTTTAGCAGTTCATACTCACCCAGACACGTCGCATAAAAAAGGATATTGTTAAAATAGTTGTCCTTATAACCAGCCCACTTTGAATTTATTAATTTACGTAGATTCGTCATTTTAACATCATGAATTACGCTACTGATAAAACACTGTTGTTCAGGAGACGTTTGTGAGAATTTTGGAAGTTCACGTACATTTCCAGACCATCATTATATGTGAGAGAGAATGAACACAAAAGTCTTATATAATGACTTGAGCTACTTATGTTACTGATTTGCCGCGTTAGTTTCTGCCTACAGTGATACGGAGTTATGTAACGAAATTTCCCTTTTTTCCGACTATTTTATTTTGTGTTTATTTTACCTTTTTCTACAGGAAAATAATATTGAATATGATTATATATATATATATATATATATATATATATATATATATATATATATATATGAAGTTATGCCTAGATCCTGCTGCTTAGTTTTAATTTGAAAGTACCGCATTAATTTAGTACTTTCTTTTTTGTAGCTGCCGCAATTGAAATATTCTACGGAGCTCAACCCAAGCAAATGAAATTTATAAATACTTAAAACACACATAATGCAACATAAACTGTTTTAAATAAATTAAATACGCACTGTTTAACCACTTTGAAAATAAAATACCTAGCATTCACCAATCGCTTGGAAGACGTGGTTATCCTGGGAGCTATTTCGCAAACAAGAATAGAGTTTACGTATTAAATTATATTAAATGGGGCTAAGTCATTTCAATATATTTTACCAGACATAAAAACAATTGGTCATTTTTTTTCATTGAGGCGAGGAAAATATTTATACAAGAATGAAAACGAGAGAAATTTTTTTTTTTTTTTTTTAGAATTGTTTTCGAGTGTTTTTTTGGAAATGAAAATGTTTAAACTTTTATAGTATTCAGGATATCGAACAAACATAATTAAACATATCGTAGCAACATCGGCCACACCGAGATAAACTAAAAAGTCTGAATTGCTTCATACATGTAGGTTCAACCGCACACATTAAATGTAACATGTAAATCTCTTTTCTTGTTTCTCCGGGGCATCGAGATAGGCAGCGCCCTGAAGGTCATGGGTTCATATTAACTGTGTTATTTGACGAATACAATTTTTTTAGTCATAAAAGAAGCCTATGTAAAAACGTGAATTAAAAGATTTACAATCAGTTGTGCTCAATAGGCCTAATTTTCAAAACAAATAGGCAATAATACAATTTTTGCTAGTTACCGACTTAAACACATTTTCTCTAAGTTTGTACTTAGTTCGAATTTTTTTGAATAAAATATAAAAAATATATATATTTAATATAAACGTCTAAAGTTTAAATGCCGATTGATGTAATTACTTACTATTTTAATAGTGAGCGATAATCACCATCTTGAATCTTTGTATTTTTTGTCATAACCACGGCCGTAGGAGAATAGGTCTGGACACTCGCCTATCTAACAATGTATTTTGCTTGATCCCTTGTTGTTTGGCTGTAGTTCGTCATGTTACCGAGAATGTCGTACTTTTTGGCGCTGTTTTCCGGGCGGTCGGACTCAAACACCGTCCACTTTATTCCATTGTTAAACTTATAAAGTAAATAAAGATTCCTGGATCCTTTTCTTAAATTTGTGAGCGAAGAAAGTATTTCATAAATTGATAAAAAAATACGTTTTGATAAATTGTTTATCTTAGCGGAAAGGAAGTGGGCGGAGTTTAGTCCGACCGCCCTAACATCAGCGCCAATAAAACACAATATTCTCGGTAACTTGGTGAACTAGTCAAACAACAAAGGGGTCAAGTTTCCAGGCGAGTGTCCAGACCTGTTCTTCTACGGCCGTGGTCATAACTTATCGTATGTGCAAATTTATGCAACTTTAACCTAATTACAAAATAGAACACGTATTAAGGAAATTTTAGACACCATGAATATTTGTATGCCGTTACTGTTGTTACAGGCAGAACTGCAGTTATAAAATTCTTATTACGCTCATTACTGCAATTCTATCTATAACAACAATAACGGCAAACAAATATTTATGACGTTTGGAATTTCCTTTAATATGTATTCAAATTTGTAGTTGGATTAAAGTTTCATAAGTTTACCCAGAAGAAAAGTTACGAAACAAAATACAAAAATTCATTATGGTGACTATCAATCACCTTTAACGGCTGTTTAGAAAAGTTGTTTAATTAATTAATAATATTTAAAATTATTTAATTTTTTGTTGTAAGTAGCTTAAATTCGTTGTTCACTTCTTACAGAACGCACAAATGTAATGGAAAAATTGCAAGATAGGTAATTCCAAACATTTTAACAATGTAACATTACAAGTCGATAGGTATCAGGAAATTTAGCCGTTTAGTTTCTGGGAACCAATACACAATGGACAAGAAAGTAGCATCAAGGAGAAGATATTGAAAATGGTTTGTGAACAACCTGAGTTTTACGTATACGTGTTTGTTGAATATGACGTTGAAATCGGTTTCATTAAAAAAATGTGACGATTTACATTTTTGGCTAAATGCTAGTTAATACAAATGCGCAACATTGATTTATTTTTTAAAGTGTCAGTGGTATAATATTATTCCGTGTAGTTTCCTCTCACGTACGTGAAGCTATAAATAACTTTTGCATCCGCATGGAGCGTCTGGGTTAGGTGAAAGGTGCCATCAATGGACCAGCGCCACAGGTTGGACCACTGTAATATTTCAGAAACTGTGCCCACTACGCATTCTCGTTGGACGCGGTAAACTAGACGTGGTAGCGGCACTAACTGCTGAAGAAGTTTCAAACTTGTGTGAAGAAGGATGCGTTCACGACGCCGTCAGATAAGTTTTGAATAGGTTTGTTGATAATTTTACGCTTTCATTCAAGGCATGTACACAACAGTACGGTGACAAAACATTTATAACTGGCACAGCATATGAAAGCTTGTTTCCTGGGTAACAAGTTCCCTTAATGACAATGTTTGTATCTGATGTTTGCTATGTACTGTCACGTGTTCAAGGTAACACGGAGTTAGTGCTATAGTTGGACAATCTTTTAGTGCTATGAATGGACCGGTCGTCCATCCATAGCATACTGGTGCATCCACGGCATTACAAAGCGACAGTGCACCTCTCGGCAAAATATGCATTTTAAGGCTATTAAAAAGTTTAAATAATTGCACTACCATGCTTAATTTTAATATAATTTGGTATTAGCAAAAAGTGAAGCAACCTGACTATACAGACATTTAAGGATAAGAAAAGAAATTTAAAAGTTTAAGAAAAATTTTCTGAACTAACATTTTACTCTACTTCTTGTACAAGCAGTAATTACTTCAAAACTGATTACTGTAGATGATAACTCATTCAAAATTAAACCAAATTTGCGAGTGAATTTTATAGCGTGCATGTCGTGATCTAAAGAGTTAGTGGACCGGACGCGTGAGCCGTGTTGTAGCATGGTACGTAAAGTATTTGTTCTTGTATAAATATTAAATATGTTTGTGATGCGTTTACCTACGAAAAGAAGACACACTTCAAACTGTGTTTCTATAATGTAAAAATGCCATCCGCTTCTTAAAAACACGATTCCCAAGCTCCTCAAAAGTGCAAAAAATCGCCGTTTTATTTTGCTGTAACTGAGGAAAATTTAGATTGTAATCCTAAAACTAAGCCATAGAAACCTGCATTGGACATTACCACAAACTTTCCACAAATAAAACAACAGGATCATTGTTTCAAATCCCATTGAAAAATTGTACCTTCGAAAACACTACACTCTCGTTTTGTCCTTCGTGCCTAGAGGTGTTTGACGGACATGTTACGTTCGACTTATCGCTTTCCCCGTTTCACTGCCTCAAACGTAAAGAGAAAACTACCGTCCACCAACACTTAAAAAAATTGAGAGTGTCAACAAGTTATTTTTAAAAATAAAACAACAAAATAAAATCTAAGTAGGGACTTATTTGATTTCAATAGTTAACAATTTGCATTCGAAAGTAAAGGAAAAATTGGTTATACTATCCCCTCACATGTACAACGTAAATATACATGAAATAGTATGTTGCGTACTAAATAGCCATAGCTACATGCAGCAACGTCTGAATTTATTCACGTAGCCTAAGACCTACATTATCGTCTACTTTTGTGTCTGTAAAACAAATATATCCACTTCCAAAATCTGCTGCCGCTCTCTTTACAAGCAATAAGAAAACTGGGACACAAAAAGCAGCTGAACTTACTTAGTCTCCCTATAAATCTGCATTAGAAGCATCCCAATGAACTTCCAAAAAGCGCACCGCTAAAAAAAAAAAAACTATTGAACAACCGGCCTATAAAAAACGAAAGGGACTTTGTACAGTTACAGAATCTCGGTTTTCTGATATTAGCGAATCTGCAAATAAGGAAGATACGATACAGTGAGTGACATGCAAAAAGTGGTTTCATGTCGTGTGTGCTGGCGTAAAAAAAGGGAAAGAAAAAGTTTTTATACAACACTTGTCAGTAACGTATTTTTGCATATATTAAAAGTGTTTGTTTTTCATTTAGTGTTATTACTACAACACTTAAAATGAGCCCTGCTACTTACAATAGGCTAAGTCTTGCGATTCTAAAACGTTAAAACCTAGATATTTTTAAGCAATTTTCTGCAATTTTATCAGTAATGTACCTAATGTTCAGGACGTAAGTGCGAATGATTTGAATTGTGTAGTTAACCAAGTATTGGCACAATTCTTGTAAACAAGGTAGATATTTAAAGTGGTCCATTCATGGAAACTACTTGATCCATTCATGGAACCCTGATGAAGCATTTGCACATATTTTAAATTTTTTTTGTAAATTCTATTTGATTTTACAATTTTTAAGGGTGTCAGCCAGTAGTATACGCCGATACATGCGTGTATAATTTTTGGACCATTACGTTTTATCGTTTGTTACGCTGTAACATAAAATGTTTAGCCAGTCCATTGATGGCACATTTCCCCTGTACAGACGTGTCTCTAAGGAAGAAATATTTCTGAAGAGTATAAAACTAATTATATGAGCATTAATATTGCACGTGTATTATACATTTTCTCATATACTCTCTAAATGCAGATAATAATTTGTTCTCAGTTTTGTATTACGTAAGTTTAGCGACCTCTATATGGTCTTGAACATCACTTCACGTGCATATGTGTAACCTGTAAGGTAATAAATAATTTTAAGACAAAATAATAAAAAAAACCTTGTTTAAAGCGATTTATTGCCAATAAGTTGATAGCAAATTTTAGAAAAAGTTGAAAAAAAATTATTTTATTGGGATATAGATGAATCAGTGTAAGCATCTGTAAAGGTAATGATTTAAATAAATTTATTGTTGTGTTTAAAGTCCTTTTTCTTACTTTTGTGCTCTTCGAGGTAGTATTCATTGTACAGAGAAACATATGTTACAAGACATGGCACAATAGAATTGAAAAATCTACGCGTTTAAAATTTCCAGACGAATAATCAACTCTGATTTAATGTGACAACTGCAAGAGAAATTTAAAAACAGGCTAAATTATTTATGTTCTTATAAAAAACACATTGCTGGGAAAGTCATGAAAACCGAATTTATGAATTAAAATTAAGGTATGTCAATCAGAAATATTACTTAATTATATAGTATCCAAATTTCGAAGGACTACCACTTATAAACAATGTTTTGTATTGTCAAAATGGCATAATTGGTAATAACTAATCTGTTGTTGAGCTAAGTAAAAACAATTATAACATTTATTATATTTGTTGGTTTCTTTTGGGCGACACGTCATAAGATATACTTCCTAGGAGTGCGTTTTAAAATATAAGCACTTCAGGTTTTATACATATTTAAAAATTATGAATATACCAACGAATGACTAAGAATGCTTTAACAAGTAGGCTATTACGACTCCACACTCACATATACATTAAGAATGGACCAAAATTCTTCCGCCCTGTCTGTCGGAATTAATATATGTTTAAAATAAAGTGGTAACCATCTGTATGTGATGTTTATCATAAATAAATAATTCGTGATGTATAAATACTTCGAGTATATCAAAGATTACGTACACATAAAATCATCCATTATAGAACATTATAATCCAAGCAATTAATTTGATTTTTTTAAACATAATGCTATAAATTTCAATAACAAGTTTTATTATAGAAAAACAGTACAAACAAAACTAAACCAAGAAACAATAAAGCCATAGATGTGTAGCCTGCATAACTTTGTTCACGTATAATATAAAATTGTTATAAATAATTACATTTATGTAATAAATCTTAGGTTTATTATAGCGCAGTTACACTGCATCCATGCAAATAACACAAACAATTGTAAAAAATTTAAATAACAGCACTTACAATTTAATTCTATACATTACATACTTCTTGCAATATATACAACAATCTCTAAATATACCTTTTAAGAACATAAAATTGCTGTCCATAGTTTTAATATTTTAATTACGAATGAAATGAATTATTTTAAGTCTCTGGTAAACAACTGGATTACTATCCCTTTAATAAATAAATTACATTCTTTGGTTTTAGAGATAAACTACCCAGGCACCAAACACTTAACTAATATTTTATTACTTAGCAGTTGCTAGAGTTTATGTATCATACGTAAGGATTTATTATAGACTTAATATTTACCATAACTGCAGTAATTTTTTCCAGACAATTATTAATGAGCTGAAATCCACATTAGTATGAAAACGTTTCTTCGTTGCCTGTATTTTCTCATTTATTCATTTTGCACAATTTAAAATGTTAACTAACCACACAATATAGAAAAAATAAGACTACTTCACAAAATGAAAAGGACACGCGAGTTCCATAAACACACTGAATTTTCAATGGAACTTGTAGCAAATTTCATTTAAATATTTTATTTAAGCATGTCTGGAATTTAAGACATGCTTTAAAATACACCTGAAAAATGTTACGTTTAATTTAATGAAATGTGCAGTGTAATTAATGTGTGGAAGTAACGGTTTAACAGCTGTAAAAATATTATTGGGTAACATTCACTAACCCGAAACTAAATAAATTATCTGCTTAAAAATTACTATTTCGTGTACAGTGCAAACATTTTTTGAAGTAATTATCAAAATCAGTTTGGTAACAGAGGTTTACTTTTGTAAACTTCGTAACACCAGTATTTGTGCGATACCTAACAATGTTCACTTTTGTACTATGGCAGTGCTAGTAATTTAAATCAACACATTTTTGAACATCCAGTAATATCCTAGTGAGAACTTCTACATTTTAAACAACCCAGTCCGTTTTACAGTGTCAAAATGGACAGTGTCGGTCGTCTCATATCATATGTGGATTTACTGTTGTAAAACTATTACAGAATATTTACAGAGGTACAAGTATGGTGTTTACAATTTGAAGCTTGTAGAGACAAAACTACGAAGTAAATGTGCTTAGCTTACTGGCTATTGACACTGCATCTTAATTATTAGCTGGTGAATTATTTTTTAAAATAATTTACTCCTATTTTCATCCACTTTTGCTAGATTGAATTGACATTTCATAAGTAATAGTGATCAATGATGTTATATAAATAACATCGACCAATCAGGTACAAGCAGGAAGCAGCCACCCAGACACCAGGGTATATAAGAACCTGCAACTCTTGCATCTGCCAGTTGGTCTCCGACTACCTGATGATGGCAGGTGCAACGACTGCCGAAACGTCGCAAGACAATCTCTAGACGCGGCTCACACCCGCACAAGTCCAGAAAATGAAGACAACGGCCGCGAAAGCCTGCGATCTATTTTAATGTTATAACCGTTTTAAATATTCAACATGTGATAAAGTTAGACGTAATTTGGAATACAGTCTCAAGCAGAGTAATTGTTTTAAGTAGTAAGGAATAGCATTGAATTATACAAATGTGTATGCATATATGCATGTGTATACATATAAAACTCTGGCTACGATCTACTCAGTTGTAGTATCCGAAATTCTTAAACAGCACTGTCAGTAGGTATAGTTCACGAAATGAAACGTGAAACAAGGCATTTAATGAGTGTGCAACCAAACAGCATGCAGAGAAACCCACAGAACTGGAAAGTTATAGCCTGAAGTATGAAGCATGAAGCACGTACATATACAAATTGCTACAACCAAATATCTTTATAAATGTGGGAAACACGATAACTAGTTGTACATATGTACAAATACGTAAAGCTGCGTACTTACGTCATTGTTGTAGCTATAGCCAACTTAAAAAGTTTACAGACGGTCAGACATTCTGTTTATTTATATCCACAGACGTTCGTGTCTTCTGCTCTGTACAGAGTTAACCTTGTTTAAAAAAGTAGTTCCTTCGACAGAGAAAGAGAGAAATTCAAAATCAACGCAAGTGACGGTGATATAGCCTCACTTTAAACTGAGCACTCCACATCACTTTTACATCGAAAAACTGTATTTCATTTGGACCAAATTAGTTAAGTTTTGAGATTGTTGAATCATTTACACTGTTTTTTTTTGTTCCAGGGTAGTTTTCAAGTCAAAAATATGATTGCAAAATGGCTGAAAGATAAATTAAACCAGTGCTCACTTTATCTTGAACAGTCTACAGATGAGGTGCCTCGTTCAGAGGACAAAGAGACGAAACGCGTTTCAAACTCGATTACATTACATCTTTAAATTTGACCAGTGCGTCTTCAGTAAGGTAGTTAAAATGGCATTATCTTTTATTATGGTGGTCATCTTTAAACCTTTTTGTGTCTTTGTGACAACGAAACCATCACGACACGGCTGAAAATAAACTGCTGTAAGACACCGAACGTTAAAAATTTTATAGGTTCGCAAAAACAAATCGTTTCGACCAAAAACTACAGAGTTTTAAACATTGTTCTATATTTTATATTAGTTTTTTCACTTCTCTGTACACAGGCAATATAATTTGGTTTTGCGTTTCCTAAACTCCTTCCTTATTTTCTGCACTGCACCTAGAATATTAATTAAACTGGTTAGGCTTAAACATGCTAAGGCTATAAATATTTCGTTCTCGCATCATTAACAAGAGGTTTCAAATCTGTAAGCCCCAGAATATTTTCTGAAAACTCAAGTCCCGCCCTTGAATCTCTCACCAAGAGTACGTACCGCAAACAAGTACGTCACGAGATGTATTAACAGTTTTACTCATGTCACCTGAGATGTGTACTTTGGCAGATATGTTAGCAAACACACGCTGTTTAACTGCACAAACAACAAAGAGCTCAACGTTGTCCGTTAGGACTGATTTCACTAGCCAAGGATAGTAGAGTCGTGTTTCCTGAAAGCTCGATTCTACGTAGAGTCTGCTGCTAAAGGACACGCATCAGGACGACCTCCTGCTCAGGGCGATGTCCTTTTTGTTCCTTGGCTTCTCGTACTCCTTCCAGTAGAATTCACTGAACAGGTAGTAGAAGAAGATGGCGTTGGGCAGAGTGAAGAATACAGACCAACGCGGGAATCCGCAGTCGTAGAACACGAGCTGGGCCGAGTGCAAGAAAGCGATGCAGAATTGAGTCTGTGAAAGTAACACAATTGCCACTGTAACCAAATTCATCACATGTGCAATTTACCTCTAAATATCACTTTATTCTAGGACTCTAAGTCACGAAACATACATGATCCCGCCTTATCCTCAACTGGCCTCATAGAATTAAAAATTATAGGTCGCATACATCCTCGTTGAGGCTAATTATGAACTGATTAATTAATTACGTTATATTTATACAAATTATTTGGTGTTAAAAGAACAGAATATCGTTTAAAAATTGCAATATAATTACGAGTTATATTAAAACATATATACATATATAAAGAAAAGTGGGAGAAAAGTTGTCAAACCCTGTACGAATTACATAAAAGTACCTTCTGCCACAGCGGCTGGCGGTTGTTGACAAGTGAACTCGTGTATTCTCGGGCACTCTCGGCATTCTTCCGAAATTGTATTTTCCTTATTAATTCTAGTTTCCTTATTTTTCCATAAAAACATATAGAATTTCCCAGTATTTTCCTTAAAATAGCATTTTTCCCTGACTCGAAATCCGTAAACTCATCTTACACCGCCTCATCCTCAACTGCCTCATCGAACCCAAGAATTATGGGTCACATATATCCTCACTGAGGCCTGTCTCAAGAAAATATGATAAAATTTATGAAAAATAGTACTAAAATATTTCAATACATTAAGTATACTGGATTGAGAATTGATGTTACAACCTCTGTAGGAACCATGGTCAGCGGGGTCATTTAGCGGTTTTGAGAAAACAGGAGTCAATAAGGATGTTGACCACCCATAATATTTCAAGTCAGGGAAAAATTTATAATTTTTTGAGGGAAATAAGGGAAACTCGGCGTTTTGAGGGAAAATATTGGAGACAAAAAAAGTAAAATATTGCTTTATAAAAATGCCATCATGCCAGAAAATGCACGAGTTCACTCTTTAAACAGCCACCAGCCACTGTAGCAGAAAGTACTCTAATTAAAATATTATATGTTTTGACAAATTTTCTCCAATAGTTAGACTACTTTCCGAAGGAAAAAGTACGCTTATGTGATCACCTTTCTGTTTTTTTGTGCCTGTGTGTGCGTCCCCAATACCCCCTGAAAATTTTGAACCAGTGGACCGAATTTCATAAAAATTTGTACGCAAATATAACTTTGTAACCTGATTTGACTTTTACGTATTTCTTTTACGCCATGTTCATATTTTTAAAATGGCGACAGTTTTAACATTTTCGGTTAAACTTGATATCTAAGGAACTGAACTTGAGAATTTCATCAAATTTGGTACGTATATTCAACATACAAAGTTGATTTGAATTTTTGTGTATTTCGTCCATCCTGTGTTTATATTTTCAAAATGGCGTTAATTTTTATACTTTTAGCATAGTATCACATATTTTAGGAACTATTTTTCATAACTTCACCAAACTTGGTACACATAAACTACTTACACAAAGACATGAATATAGTGTATTTCGTTCATCGTGTGTGCATATTTCCAAAATGGCGGCCATTACTTTGTTTCTAGCATAGTATCGCATGTATTCGGATATGTTTATCAAAATGTCACCAAACTTGGTACACATATACTACTTACAAAGCTACATTTTAATATTGTGTATTTAATTTATCTCATGTTTATATTTTCAAGAGGCGGCCGTTTATAATTTATTAGCATAGTATAACATATCTCAGTAAATATTTTTCAGAATTTCACCAGATTTTGTACACATACACTACGTAGAAAGCTGATTTTACTGTAGTGTATTTCGTTTTGATTGTGTTCATATTTCAAAATGGCGATCATTTATATATTTTTTTTTAGCATAGTATTATACATCTTAGTAAACATTTTTGAAAATTTAACCAAACTTAGTACACACATACTACATACAAATCTGACTTGACTTTCGTGTATTTCATTCATCCCGTGTTTATAATTTGAAAATGGCGGCCATTTTTTATACTTTAGTATAGTATCACATATCTTAGAATGTAGGCTATATCTTATAAAGTCACAAAAACTGGTACACATTTAATACATACAAATGAAACAATTTTTTAAAATCCTTTGTTCATACTTTGAAAATGGTGGCCATTTTTTTTTTTTGCGTAGCAATACATATCTTGAGAAGTATTTTTCAGAATCTCGTCAAACTTGGTACACATACACTACAAAGCTTACATGATCTTCGTGTATATCGTTTATCCTATGTGCATATTTTCAAAACGACTGCCATCTTAATATTTTTAGTATAGAAATACATATATCAGGATTATATATATACATACATATTTTTTATTCTATTATCAATCTTGGTACACAGTATACTGCATACGAACCTGACTTAACTTTTGTCTATTTTGTTCATCATTCTGTAATATTTTGAAAATGGCGGCTATTTATTTATCTTTATGATAGAAAAACATATGAGAAAATATTTCCCCAAATTTATTAAACTGGTTACTCGCATAATACTTAGCAAGTTGATTACCTTCAGTATATTTTGTTTATCATGCGACTAAATTAATTTTATCATTTAATATTCTTACATTACATAAACGATTTTGACATTCAGGGTTAATTGGCCCCCAGTTCGAGGAAAGTAGGCTTATCAGTTATGCTGGTAACGTCTTGTTTTATACGTAATCGCTAAAAACTTCTTACTCAGTAAGAATGTAATTTGTAATTATATTAAGATTAACTGACGATTTTATTTTTTTTCTACCAACTCGTTTGTGTAAACTTAACATTGTAAATTTATTGCAATATGTAGTACATAAGTGATATTACTGAAGAAAATATGAGAAAAACACGCGTGCTTGTTATAATTTGTTAGTATCGTGCATCTGGTAAAATGGTAGAATAGTATAGTAAGAATGGTTTTCTATATGCAGTCACGTAAACGATAACAAAGATGTTAATTTTGTCTAGTTAAGTGAATATTTGACAGCTGTTGTGTTGTTCAAGTAGTTTTAAATTTAACCACGAGTGCTGAGGAGTGATGCTGTGCGTGGGTGGGACGTACCATCTGCAGCGTGGTGATGTACTTCTTCCACCAGAGGTACTTGTGGAACTGCGGGCCCATCGCCGCCATCAGGTAGTAGAAGTACATGACGATGTGCACGAAGGAGTTGAGGACGCCGATGAAGGTGCCGTGACCCCCCGGGTAGTACTTGGTGGTGCCCCACGAGATCATAGGCATCACGGTGTGGTGGTACAGGTGAAGGAAAGTGATCTGCCGGTCCTTCTTCCTCAGTACGAAGAACACCTGCATTCAAACCAGAAGTAGACTAGCAAGTGCGCTGAGCGAGGCCATTAGACACGGTGACACACATCTGTACACGAGGCCAAGAACTGAGAGGGAACTCGACCATGACCTTCGGCCGTCCCAGTACTCGTCTGGAGTAATTTCAGGAAAACATGGGAAACTGAAATCGGGATGGCTGGAGCCGGGAATCGAACTTTCAAATTTGAGTCCGTCGTTTTACCGTTGAGTCACCTTACTCGTTCGCTGAGCAGAGCTACTACATCATAATGCAAGGTCGGTGGGTAGATATCTTTAAGGTTTACACTACTACAAGTTAGAAATATGATATAAATTCTAATGAACGAGTTTTGCAAAAGGACAATTCCCGCCGCTAATAGCGCTGGTATTGGTAGAGGGGTTATTTTATGCTAGCGCTTATTGATAGAGAGATCGGCGGGTGAAAAACCGAACATTGTTGAAGGACTAAGTTATCTCCGCATGCACCAACATAATATAGCCACCTTACCGGCTGCGCCACGACTAGGGGCGGAAATTGTTATTTGCCAAACTAATAACATTATGCGTCGAAATATGTAACGTAATTATTCTACCAGTCGTGGCCTGCCCTTTAATATTGCAATCAGATGTTGCTATTAGCATAAAATTGGTACCTGATGGTTGAAAAATAACCCTGCAAAGTTTAAATTTATGATGTTTGAAATTCTTTCTTGGCTGTACGGTGTACATTAATATCATGTAAAAAATCTTAATAATACAAATCACTATTTCAAACATTTCCAGGTTTATTACCGTAGTTTCCGTTTTATTTTTGAAAGTTGACAGCCTCACGGATGTCAGGGGTCACTTGGGGCTATTGAGCGAAGCTGAGCCTGCGGTAGTTCGCTATTACCTTCCGCAGGGATGAGGGTAAGAGGACAAACACAACTCTGTGTCCTTAACCCGAGGAGGTAACATTTAATTTCACCACCCCGTCGTTTTTATATTTATCTAATAATTTAATTTCTGAAGAATTGAGTAAATAAAACAATGCTGTATACAGTAATTTAAAATGGCCGGATTCACAAAGCCAATAAAAAATGCAATCCTAAAAAAAAAAATCCTGGCGTTACATCGGAGTATATATTTTGTTTAAGTGGTGTACTTTTTGTGATAATTTCTAACCCAGAAATTCAAAACATTTGGTTCCGGCTCAAGATGCTTAACATTATTCTGAAAAAAAAAAAAAAAAAAAAAAAAAAAAGTTTCTACTGGAGTAATGATTCTCAAATGAGTGTTGATTTTAGTTCATCTAAATCGACTTTCATTAATCCGAAAATTTCAATTTTCTTTATTAGCGTTACTTCATACCTCACGGGCTCTTAAATAATACACACTACCTCTAAAAGTTGGCAAGAGTGCCATATTATTTTTAAAATCACCCGTACGTTCGAAATTGTATTTTACTGTTGCTGATATCGGTACCAACGGAAATCTTTAATTTATTTAAAGGTAGACTTCAATGTGTTTATATTAAAGTATCGTCTGCAACTAGATCACAGTTTTATCAGGAAGGTCATTCATAAAATTCGAGCAAGTAAACAAACGTACAAGAAGACAATGACCCAGTTACTTGCCTACTGATCAAAAGTGAAAGTTTGTCAGCATCCAATGAAGAAATCTCGAAGGTTAGAACTCGCATAATTATACGGAGTTCAGGCTTCAGATCACTCAACCTGTGAAATTTTCCTGTGCCTAGATATAGGCTAGTCGCTATAAAAATAGTACTGTACTTTTTGAGCACTGGTAATTTGGTTTCAGGGAATACGTTTTATCAATGGGACCGCGGTTTGTGCAATGCCTACTGTGCTGACCATCCAAATACTTTATCCAGGCTCGATGCACGGCGGAGTCAACTCGATTTTTCGTATGTTTGAAACGTGGCGGACGTTTCCGTTATGTAGCAGGTTTTCATAGGAAATCTCCCGTTCTCCCCGCTATCAGCATGCCATCATTTCTTTGTTACAGGGCCTCACTTCATCTCTTGTTGCAAGTTTCTGCAGATGCCTACGGTCGCCCAGTCAGATGACTGGTATTTGTGCTTGCAAAATAAATGTCTGTCTTTTTTGTAACGTGTGCGTTTCTGTATAATTTACCCGATTACGATAAAACTTTGATGAGATGTTGTGCCTGCACGAGCGAAGGTTTCTCACTATATACACACATATTTTCTCTTAATACCGAATATGGCTCGGTTCTCAATATTGTCCACTAGCCGTAATTTTGTAGGTAATGCGCGGATCGAAGTATGATCACTACGCCATTTATCACCCACAGAAGTAATATTCACTTGAGAATATTGATACTGTTACAATTAGTAGTGATGTGTTTTTGTGTGAATGCAATTCTGCTGCTTTAAAACTACTGAGGTAAGGAAACAACCATATTAAATACAAATGAATGTTATAAAGCATGTCAATATTACATCGCACAGCTGTGTTTCTCTATTGTAATGTATTAATTTATCGGGGTCGAAATATTCTCTATTCTGGGAGGTGTTATGACAGAGCAAAGTAAACATGGGTGAACTCAATATGGCTTAACTGGGTCATATTGAGACCCAATAATATTGTTTATACTAATTAGCGGAAAATTAAGGAAATTACGAAATATTTAAGTCCTAATGACTGTATGGTTGTGGTTACGCCTTGGATGGTGCCAATAACGAGAATCAGGTGCAGGAGAGGCATATGGAAGGGAATCTGTGAAAAGCCCTAACTTCCATTCAGCAAGGTGGAAAGTCAGTGAGGAAAACAGCTGTGGAGTACAAAATTCCTTGAAGATCTCTGAGAAATTTGAGAAAATTTGTGGAAGAATAGAAATTAGAAAAGTGTAAATAAGGTATTAAGCCACCTATAACACAGGAGCAAGAACACGACCTTTGTACACGAATAGGGGTGAATGCCAGCAGTGCGTTATCCAATGACATCTAAAGTGATATGTCTCTGTGTCTACAAATTTTGTAGTGTTAATATATCCAACGCAAATGTTCGAATGCTTAGACCTCAGCTGGGAGAAAGTGGTTTCGTAAACGCCTTGTTTGGAATCCGCAAATAACCACCAGAATGGCTGAGAACCTGAATGCTACTCGAGCACAGAAACTAAACAGCTTTGTTGTTTCTGACAATTTTGAAAAGCTGCGCTATGAAATGGCTAAACTCAACATTTCAAACGGGTCAGAACATATTTGCAATGTGGATAAGAAACTATGCCAAAAGTGTGAAACGAATCCACGTTGTTTCTAAAGAACGTGGTGAAAGTGTGACAGTGGTTGATGGCGAAAATGAAAAAGGCACAACCATTTCCCCATGATTTTCTATAAAGACAAACTGATGAAATCAGAGTTTATCGTCAGTTTGCCACTATCATCAGCGTGTCAATAGGTTCGATGTCAACGAAATCATTCGTAAACGGACTTCATTATGTGGCAAGTCATAAGATATCAGGCCCTTGCTTATTAATTTTTGAAGGTGCAAAATGTCACCTAGACTATAGGATCGTTGAAGCCATATTACAGCACAATATCACACTGTATTGCCTCCTTTCTAACACCATCAATGAATGTCAACCGTTTGACAAGGAAGTATTCAGAACACTTTAGATATATTGGGATGACGAAGCTATAAAATATTAGAACAATTATGGAGATTGTAACGTCACCAAACAAATATATGTCGTTATTTTCTCTTCTTTATGGGACAAGGAGGCCACCGCAGCTAATTTAAAATCTGGTTTCCACGACACTGGTTTTTACCCCCACAATCCAGGTGCCAATCCAGATGCTGTCTTTGCTCCAAGCACTGAGACGGAAATCGCTATTGAAGAACTGCGATCACAAACAATAAAGGAAAGACAATCAACATATAAGACAAATTTTGTGCCTGAAACTCCAGAACATAGAGCCCCTAGTCTTACATGCACAGATAATGCTGCCAAGTTCGCAAGTGCTTCACAAACATATGTAGCACATCTGTAGCTGTCACAGTAACTTCTGTCAGAATTCTTAGAGGCGAGGAGATGATGACACTATCTATGCAATTCTTGTCCAGGTCTCTAGTAATAGTGGTGGAGACGAAGATTGGAAAGTACACGGTAATAACTCTTTTCATGGTCTGCTTCCGACTTCGAAGAGAAATAAAAGTGGTCAAATTTACATCAAAATATCTATTAAGAGCACGACGATAGTTGTGAAGAAATAGCTATTCCCTGCACATAATATAGTCCTGAATCATCATCGCAGTCGTCTTCTGTACATACATCTCAATTAATACTAGCAGAACAAGCGCAAGGAAAAAAAAAAGAGGATCCCACATCCCCTACTGATATTACAGGCAAGGCTAAATGATTATATACGACGAAAAAGGTTGGCAATCAAGAACTACTGAGTCTTTGAATTTCAGTGGTTGTCGAGAGTATTTAGTACTTGATATGCGTAAGTTCATACTGTGTAGGTCATTCATTCATGAAAAATGTGTCGGCATAGTAAATAAAGACAAGGGATATTCACCTGCCCTAATTGTGAAAGTTGAACTTTGATTCACTGTAAGATGTTTGGTCTCTTATTTACATTATTTTGCCAATAATACTTACGTCATTTAATTTGTCAAAAGATGTAATACAAGATCATTAATTTTATTCAAACGCTATGATATTATTTATATACTGCATTTAGTATACATGTACGTTTAGGAATTGTTTTGCTTAAATTTTTGTAAATGGGCCATATTAAGAATACAATGTTCATAATAAGAACAGTTAAAACTTAATTTGCAAATTTTTTGCATTCACTCCGCAGAGCGCCTATGTTAGTGCTAATATTTTAACTTGGTGCCCAATATCCCATGCATACCATCAATGAGTCAGCCAAACTTGGTAGAGTTACCTCTATGTATGTGTATGTATACATATACAATGTATGTACGTATATGTGTATGTATGGGCAAAACGAACCAGAGGGAATAACGGGGTACCCTAACATTTTGTGAAGATTTTTACTTTTCTAAAAAGTGTTTCCATAACAGTCGTAAGTGCTCCTTAAAATAATTTTGCAACACTTAGACTTGTCAATTGTTCAATAAATTTTATTTATTTTTTTAATGCAAACAGTCAGTTTTAATATTAGTGTGAGTATTAATTTCATTGCTCTTTACGAAATTTTCAGTTTAGTACAGTTTTTATCAAAAACTTTAGTTAACTATTTTTGGAAACATTTCTTTGAAAATATGTATTTGGGCTGAATTTTTTTACGGCTCAAAGAGGCTGTGCTCTATAATCGGTCGAAAGAATTAAATATTGGATTGTTTCATCTCATATAATTTTAAAAATTTTCTTTTGTATATATATATATATATACACACAAAATGCGATTATATTTTGGTCTGATATGTGTGTGTATGTGTTTGTCTGTCTAAATACCTGTATAACATATAATTAAAACCATATTAACGAGAAGTCGCTGGCAACATCTTGTTGTTGTTTGTTTACATAATCGCAACTTTGTAAGTTAGTAACAAACACGGTGAAATTATTTGGCAGCATTATCATTATGACTTAAGCATATCAGACCAAAATATAATCGCATTTTTTATTATTTTTCTTGACAAGATGGTCTTCAAAAACGTTCGTCGTGTACACTGAGGTTTGACGTCTTGTCGACAGCGATTACATCAGAGACGGGACCAGTTCATCAGAAAATAAGGACCAGGTCGATTTAATATCGCTTTTTATGGATGTACCGCGCAAGATTGCGCTATATATTGAAGTGGAAGAGGTCACGTGATGGGTAAAAAATAAATGCAAATACGTGCCTATTTAATACCTTGGCGCCTAACAATTTACTTCTCCCGCACATGTGCAGCTAAAAAAACTTAGGGGTCTATTAAGTTCGAAATATAGCTAGAGATAAAAGTGAAGATCGGTTTTACTAGGCCTGCACTTGCGCTGCGCCGCGCCGGTGCTAATAGCATTTAGTGATTCAGTTGGGTCCCAAGACGGATAGCGGCAAAGATTTACGCTCAGAAATCACCCCAGCGTTCGCTTGGAGACCTTTCAGAAAAATATTTACAACCTAAAAACCGGATAGGAGGGATTAATTAAAACATGGACTCTTCCGAAAATGGGTCCAATGTTCTACCGTCCTTCAATACATTCGGTATGACATGGGACATTCTAAAATCAATTTCTGATTTCTACACAAAAAAAACACTACAAATATTTATGCAATATCACGCACCCGTTTATATTTTGTTACGTATTATTCATTACAATTTTTCACTAATGGTTACCATTTGTAAAAACAAAACATTTCTTTCAAATGGTGGCATTTATTCTAAACCAAAGTAGTGAAAAATGGGGGCAGCAGGAGTGAGAAAACCGAAGACAGAATTCTCAATTAATTGCACTAGAATCGTTCCCAACCGTGTTTAGTAACTTATTTACCCCAAAGCTTTAAATAAATTTTAGTTGCTTCTCAGAATGTTTCACATATCCGGTGAGCTTGAAAAAATGGCGTTCTTGTATAAGCCTATTTAAATATATATATATATATATATATATATATATATATATATATATATATATATATATATATATATTATGTTTCAGTGAAACTTCACTAAAACTGTACTGATCAACTTCGATGTGGGAACCTCGGCGCGATTTGTATAGCAACGTCAAAAATTGTTTCAAATGTGCCCGTTTCCGTAGCGTAGTCGGTTAGACGCCGCTCCAAGGTGCGAGAGTACCTGGGTTCGAATCCCGGCTCGGTTATGTATGTCGTGTGGTCTCACTTTACCTTCATCGGCCCTTAAGAGGCAGTGTTTCAGGCGCATGTATGCAACTTTCATTAACACCGTATAAATCAAGGCTAATTTTACGTACTCTATAGCAATAACAGTATTACACATATCAACATTATCTTCACGTTTTATAAGACACAGAGTCGTTTTTATTTTTGCTGCGTTTGTCGAAGTCAAGTACAAATAATGGTTGCTACAAATTTCACGATAAGTTTTTTTAGTATCACGTTGCTAATGTAACCGCTTGTTATGCTTCATTTTGCAGAACGCAGCTCTATTAATAACGGCTGTGTCTTTGATAAAGCCCGAAGATAACGTTGATATTTGTAATATTGTTATTGCTATAGAGTACGTAAAATTAGCTTTGATTTATATGGAGTTACTGCGGGTTGCATACATGCGCCTGAGACACTGCCACGGCCTGACCTCGTTGTTCAAGGGCAGTAAAACCTCTCACATCTCGCATCACATCAAGCATGTGAGCATAGTAGTTCAAGCTGCTGTCATTTTGGAATGGATAATAAGCAGTAGCTCACAACGGAGATAACAAAAAATAAATCTATCCGAGTGTAAGTAAATATGAAGGCTCTAGAACAATCGCAATGTTACTGCACTCTAAAAAAAATGTTTGTAAATTTACCAGACGTGCGTATAGGAGCGCTGATAAAGTAGGTATGGTAGAATAGTTTCCTAGACATCCATGGTAACACTCCTAAACCTAATTATAAAACAGTCAAATGAATACTAAAGTTACCAGACTTGTATTGTAACATTTGTAAACGTTTGCATATTTACAAGACGAAAGTATGGTAACTGCCCCATACTGCGTCTGGGATAACAACTTCCTAAACCTTCGAGGAAGTTTTTTACAGTGTGGCACTCTGATCACACGGCAGGCACATTTAACTAACAAATGCTATTTGAAACACCGCCTACCTGCTCCGCAATAAATTAATATTTGTGAGAGTCAATAAAGATCACGTGAGAGCTGTTTTAAGTGTGGGAAAGGTTTTTTTTCTGACATTCGAACGAAAAGTTTGAATTATGAGATCAAATACTGTATATGAATATTTTAATGTAGGTAATGTCCTTCAGTTTTCGAATAGCTAAATTTGACGTTCTCCACAGATTATTAGGATAGAAACGAGTATAAAATAAGGACTTTAATGAACAGAAAGTTAAAATTGTACGAGACTATATTACCTTGAAAATTCGATGTGTTTAAGTAGATGTATTAAACTCTAAGGTACGTAATAAGTCGACTATAAACAAATGCGGCAATATTATGACGAAACAAGCATCGCTAACATTGTGGAAGAATCAAATGACTGGTAGAACTTAGAAAATAACAACATAGCATATTTAAAAATAATTTTTTACGATTCTCTCAATTATTTTCGTTGTTTATGTAATATCGCTTGTTTGCTGCATCTATATATCACACTGTGTGCATATACAGTAAGTACTTACTGTACTGTAGTATGATTAATGTAGTTCATATTGCAAATGAACATATCTAATGTCATGCAACTGTTTAACGTTAACAAAAATGTGTATTTACTTCCAATAAAGTTACTAACATTTGTTTATCAAACATGCCATAGTCATAATTAAAAGAAAGTATGCAGCTAGTTTTCCCAGTTTATAGTGCCCAAACAATTTCTAATAAGTTAACTCGTAACTCACGAAGACGTTCACAAACTCGACTTAAGATATTAACTTATTCGTGTTATATTAACTAGTCCCTAGTTTATGCTAAAGAAGAGCGCAGCTTAGTGATATGTATATACACTTCACATTTTAATATATTACAAGCAGTAAAACATTAGAACCCCTTTGTCATTTTTGGAACGAATGCCATACGTATCATTCCATCCCAGAAATTTTGTTATAGAACTTAGTGTATGTCGATCAACATTACAGATGTCAGACAATGTAATTCAATACATAGAAGATTTTTTAAGACATGCTTGGTATAAAACGCTTATATTTCCAAGCAACTATAATTTACTGCATTTATATACTAAACACGACATTAATTCACTTACCGTATCAAGAAGCTCGGACATTTTTGCAAGAAAGTACACGTATACTCCTTGGGCAACCTGTAAATCAATATTAGTATATCAGTTTCAGTAAACCCAATGATGATATTACAATGCTTCCACATGTTGGTTATACCTGAAAAACCTATGTATTCAAATTAATATTGACCAGGGAAAAGGTATGACTTATTGCTGGCAGTTTTAGTGGGACCTTGAGAATATCTGTTCAAGACCATGTAAACTGATATCTGCCAAGAGTATCTAAGAATAAATTACGAAGTGTAAAAGGTAAGGGAAGCTATAACTGAGTAGTGGATATGATGTTTTATGAGAGACAGTATGAAAAAACAATTGATACGATACAGTTTATTTATTTCTGAAATTTCGATAAAGAAATATAAAGGCTTACGTTAACTTAAGTTAACATAAAAGTTTTAATTTTATTATCCGGTTCCTTTCATTCCAAAAGACACTATGTTTTAACATGCAAAGAAATTCTACGATTGATTCAAATGGCCATCTTCTGTACTTCAGTGTTTGCACACAAAGGTCTCACACGTAAATATTTATTCTTTAATACAAGTTTAATTCGGTGTTCCGTACAACCTTTAGGAGTTCTTAGGTTAAATTAATTTTCATCACTAACACAAATTTTTGGTAACCTTACAGTCAACGAAAAAAATTAATAAACAAATGTTTCAGTTGAAGCATTAGGTAATTTCCTTTTTACATTAACAACTTATTAATATAAAACATTTTAAGAGTTTTTATTTTGTAATATCAACAAATAATAATTTGTCGCGCTTTGTTTGCAGTTTTTCGTGGATTCAGACATAACTGAAGAAACTGAACCGAACTCCCAGACAATCATGCATTGATAACATTTAGAAAACTGACGTCCACCATTCTTAAGCATTAAAGCATTCTGGATTCCCCCTTTCAGTTTAAATCCTTAAAATTTTATTAATTTATAATATAGTATAAACATCCACATTACTTAGATTTTAAAAAATATTCCCAGACATTTATTTTCACATAATCTTACCAGGCTATTTTTAATACAAATTTACGGTCAACGCAAAAATAATTATATGTAAACTATTTCGCCAATGTACATCTGGATAGTAAATCTGACAAAGTGGCCCATTTTTGTTCAAATGTACTTACCCGGATAGCTTCTGGAGATGTTGAAAAATCTACAGGTTCACATTTCCAGTTGTACTTCGTAAGCCACGCTCCATCAAGTCCCTGAAACAATTTGACTATTTAATAGTATATCTGCAAACTCATTTGAGGAAACGTCACTTTCATACTTAAATATTGTGGAACTAAATTTCATCCGAAAGATCGAAATGTGTAGAAAAATAGATTAATAAATATACATTTCGAAGTGTTAAAGAATATGATTAAATTAAAAAATGAAACTGAAAATATAAAGGCAATAAATGTCAAAATTTTAAATACAAAATGAGGAAGAAGAATATCTCGTGTGTAGTCTTTGGCTGCTTCTCGTCTTCAGTGAGAATGTTCGCACTTTACTGTCATTTAAGTGAACAATTTATGTGTGGCATACTTAGGATTTTCAAACGAAGCGTAGTATTTTCATGAGCTCTATAATGAACTAAATTTAAAGCTCGTATATATTGTTTAAACCATATATTATAGGTACAAATTAAAAGTTTCAAAAGAACAAACGTTAAAACATCAAATGACCAATTTTATGTTACATTTACTTAACGGTAATGATAAAATGATAACTCCATCCAGTAAAAAACATTATTTCTAATTGTGTGGCATGAGCTGGGGTGGCGTTAGGCGTACAACCATCTTGATGGTTCACATTGACCGCCTGATGCATCTGTTGCCATTGTTATGCCCCTATGCTTACCGCATGTCTACTCCATATGTTACGTCTTACTATCAGAAACATAACATAAGGGGCAGCGTTGTGACGTCACATCATTATCCACAAATGGTGATAGCAAAAAACTGCTACATTGGTTTTGAGGACTCTATTGTACTTTTCTCGAAAACACAGTGACTTTGAATGTTTACAGAGAGAATTGTCTGCTTTTCCCACAGAACCTGTTGATACAGAACGAATTAGGCTACATTATATCCTGTGTAAAAAGCATTATTAACATCTTCGGGAAATGTACAACAGGAAAGTTGCATAGATACTAATGGTAGTGACAGTGGAGATTGTGGTACTGGGCAAATGTCAGAGGAAGTGGTATATGGTTCAACGCTAAAAGCATTGATCTATAACTGTAGGTTTCTTGAAACCAATTCACGAAAATTAAACAATAACAATCCTAGACAATAGTTTTAGCCAATGTTTTAAAGAAATGTTTCCAGTGTTACAAACTTCTGAGGCACAATCTTTGACGCCGGAACTTCGTGCATTTAACTTCGGTGCAAGAGATCACGCGTAACTAATTAGTAATTCTGGATAAATATTTACTCAAAAAGTTGGCAAATACCATTATCTAGGATTTTCATTGAGTATTTTATCCATATTGGCTTCGAAAAAAGCGTAGAAATCAATAAATGTTTTCAGCGTTTATTTATCTACCACGCACTCTTAAGCCTATGCTAACTGTGAAATCTCAGTAACAAGGTAAGTGGAGAGAAGGACACGCCGAGTCAACACCCAAGCACGTAAAGAAGTGATGTGTCGTGCGAAACGATGCAAATAAAAAAAAAATCTGTGATTGAACTGTGGGATACAAATAAAATCCAAGGATTGGAGGAACGAAAACGTTTATATTAATACTGCCTGACCTCGAGTCAATGCCAGATTTTCAAGTGCTGCAATTCAAACGAAAAATTCTTCAAGCCATTGATGAGACACTGTTGCCACCTTCCTATCAAAAATCCATCTGAACACTTTCATCTCACTTCATCCATTCCCAGTGACCGTTAGAATACGCCTATCCCTCAGCCAACACAGTTTTCCGTATGAACCAAGAGTAACCGAATCATCGACACAGGTAGGAATAGGATATTCTGACGCATTATGCAACACATTTTCCGATTATTATGAAATTTATTATGTTACTGAAGAACAGAGCAATTCTTCGGAAACCACGAGGAATGCATTATGTGACTGTAGCTGGTTTGGCTTCTTTATCTAAACATTTGTAATATTATTGTTGTTAAATATTATTGCATTTCCTCAACTAAAAGTCATTAGTAATTCTGCGTCAGCGGTACCATACTCTCTTATATTTGTATTTCACGGTTGAATGCTAGTAGCAATAAGCTGTACCCACGGCCTCTAATTGGGTTAAGTCAAAAGATAATTAGAAATATAAAGCACGTACTTTCCTATATATATATATATATATATATATATATATATATATATATATATATATATATATGTGTGTGTGTGTGTGTGTGTGTGTGTGTATGGATAAACTCAATAATTTCTCCTACAGTTCCTTTAGTAGCAAAGGAACTCGACCGTATCTTATTCATTCACTATTCACTTGGGTCCGTAGTTCACATTTTACTGATATACCAAAATTTGTACATGATTGGGAAAAATTCCGTCATGAATAATGACTAACTTCGTGTGTTGAGCCAAAGCTTTAGTCAGTGACAAATTGGTTAACGTGATCAATAAGATATCAGTTTCGTTTCTAATGAGTTTCTAAGTAAGTACATACCCGTATATTGGAAAAAAACTCACCTCGCAGAATATGTAGATGCTGACGACCACCTGTACGAAGTTGTAGGCGATGAGTATTTTGGTGATGTCGAAGGGTTTTCGGTTCTTCATGAGCTTGGGACCCAACGACAGAACAAAGTACAGGTAAGAACAGATTATCGCCAAACCTGGCAGTGGGTTCTTGATCAGGAACCAGTCATTTGTCCTGGGATCTGCAACACACGTGGTCCAAGAGTCTTTGCTGATGGAGGGCGCGTTCAAAATCTGAACCAAGACGTCCCGTAAAAATTATACAAAACCTCGATGCTACTAGTTTACACTATGAGCAATATTATTTAGGCTTTAATCATGTCACTGTCTAAGAATTCACCGAAAATTCGAGTATTATTGCTATTAACTTTATCAGTGTACCAGGGCATTGTAAAGTGTTTCAACTTTTTTTCCAAATCGTAGTATTTAGCAAATATTCACAGGAATCCCTGGTATGTCTATAACAACTCAGAATACAATATATATATATATATAGTTTAAATTCACGTAATAAGTGTTCCAACCCTGTTTGTCAACTGCAGTAAATAAAGATAAAGGTTTTTAGAGGCATTCCACAATTTGAAAAATGTTATTGTAAGCCCAAAGTAATACGATTAGGTTGTATCCAAAGTCTGAACGCTACCGAGCGACTTAGAATCCTAACGTCTGATTTATAAGTCTATCAGTTATCAAATTTTTTTAAACAATTAATAATTAATACTATTTAAAAGGTTACGTATATATATACACACGTAACATAAGAGCGCGCGCGGTGTAAAACTTACTTTCGGTAATTGTTTAAGACTTTCAAAATGTTAATGAACTTTGTACCAAGTAACTTCTTGAAAACGGTTTGGTTTAAGACCTACGCGATACTCCGCGAACAAAATCCTACCCAAGATAACATTACACAATATCTATTCAATAAGCTTTACCCTCGTACCTGTGATTATCACAAACGTCACAAATATACTTTACGAACAGAAAATAAGAACTGGTTTTTTTTTAAGCCAGCTCTTTTACCGGCCTGTTTATTTTTTATTTTGATTTTCATACAGCTATCGTGTCTCATCATAGATTTAATCATCCGATTTGTCTGAGTGCTCGACAAGGTTACCGCCATATTATTTTAGCGCACCACTGGCTCCGTCGACCTCAGATTAAAGAAAAAAATCACCGACAGAATAACTTGGTAACCATTACACACCAGCACAACTAGACTAGAATAAGATTTGAACAAAGAATTGTTTCAATATTTCACTACATTCGTTTGTTGTGGAGGAGATTAAAAATATAATAAAAGACGCTGCTATGGATGCAGTCAGCGAACGCGAAAAATTATATTCACTTCGCCTCAGAAATTAATGCATAACCTGGATACGTAATTCCCTGGTTTGTGATGGAGTTACCGAGGCCCTTATAACTAACAGTGATCGAGTTAAAAACGTAGCAGAAATTTGCAACCGGTCAAATCCTTGCTTGTAATAAAGTTAATAACGAAAATTTGAAATATCTGTCAAAATATACAATTTATACAGGAATAAGAAGGGAAACAAAAATATGAAACCAATTCTGATGGCAATAAGTAATTTCAAGATAGGTAGGCTAAAAAGGCTAAAAGGTCACGGTTACAAATCGTTCACGGAATGTTTGTTAAAGTCTGAAGAGTCATAAATATATTGTAGGTATAGGTTTATTAATGTTTAAGGAAAACACACTTTAATTAATTACAAAATCAGTGTGCTTAACCAACTCAAATGTGTTACTCTAAAGCGTAAAGTAAGTTTTGAGTGCAAGGTTTATAACGCAATGAAGACACAAATGTGTCTACTCGCATGAATAGTTTCATTACCCGTACTTAATTACGTGTGTTACACCAACCTAATACACTCGCGATAGAAAGGACACTCGCGATAGAAAGGACATCAACTGTTTTGCTTTTACTCCGTATGTTTGGCGATTAATTTTTTAGAGAAGTGGTATACGATACTTAATGAATGTGTAATGCAGAAATACAGTGCCACCGTTCATTTGAAATTTAAGTATATTTTTATTTTTTGCATTGAAGTAATTTGCAGTTAGTTTTAAGCACTTATTTGAGAGTCGTATACATACAGTCGATACATACAGTCGATACTTACCAGCCAAGTCGATAAACAAGTGATCCCAGTAGGAGGAAGCTGTCTTGTTATAGACTGCCATGACGGGTCAGCTGTGGGTTTCCAGATGCACTTCCGTTTTCGATCAACTTTACTAGTTCAGGTACCTGTAGGGACAAAAAAAATTCTAAATAAAGTCTGTGTACAGTTCTATCAGTAGTTTTGTTTCCAATTATACTTTACATGTAACATTTATATAAGCACGATTATAGTGTAAAGACTTGTTTATAAATTTACCACGGCGATGTTTACTAGTTTTGAGAAAGAAGGGAAGACAAGATTATTTTCCATACATCAACAATAGCATTCTTATTCATATTATTAAACTGTCAAATGTATATTAATGGTACTAGACTTGCATAGTTACAAAGCTAAAGGCAATGCTCTCGTGTTTCTACTTTTTTTTTTTTAGTGATATTAACTTTTTATGCCTGAACGAGAGCAGATATAAAATATGTCTGACAATTTTCTTTCAAATCGTCTTCTCTGCGTTGGCAGATTTTTTCAAGGCAGCAAATACTAAGGTTTTAGTTAATTGTGTATTTAACGAAATTCTGGTTAATTGACTTTAGTCGGAACCGTATAGTGTCTTGTTTTGAAAAAAAAAAAAATATATCTTTCATGGCAAAAATCATCTTGAACCAAACTGCCTAACGGATTTATGATATCTGTTCTCGTATAATCTTAAAAAATTAACAATCGCAAAACTAGTAGAAACCAGATAGCATGACCTTAACATTTTATCTATTTACTAACGGATGTATGTCATGCGTCTCATACTATGTGTGCGATTAAAAACTTCCAATGCTGTTTAGAATTTTTTTACAGTGAAGTAATATTTACCATGTAGCACGATTTGTATGAAAACCTATTTTAACCTACAATACATTATTTCTCTGAAAAATATTTGCTTATTGAGATACAAGCAATAAGAAGACGCGTCAGTTAAAATAACATGTGATCCTGAGCGTTCCGTTACCCTCATTGCTTATGTTTATTTTTTTGCATTAATACATTACAGTTTAAAAAGTATTTCTAAATATTCTACACTGGTGTATAGTATAGGAAATTTTTTCACACATTAGTGATAGTGTTCCTGAACATATTTATGAAACAGTGCATTGTACATTGATGTTACCAGACTTATATAGTAACAATGCTCAACATTTGCACGAATTACATGGGGAAGTATGGTGTGTCCCGTACTGTGTGGCGGCTAAAAACTGCCAGTACTGTTGAGGAAGTTATTTTACAGTGTACTTGTAGGCCTAAACGTTTTACTTTTAGTGTGGAAGAAATAGAGTAGGCGAGAACTGTACAAAAACTTGCATTTTTTCTTTTACTTCACGGGCTGATAATTTTACTCTGAGCGTAATATTAATAGACTTGACTAAATTAAATATACTTATTTTCCGAACGTTTTATTTTTACTAAATTTTTAAGTAACAAACTCTACAAAATTATTTAATTTGTTTTGGTATCAGTCAATCGCCGTTTAACTTGTCAACAATACAAGTGATATACTTTCATGTAACTACAAAGAAAATTATCCGAATTTTTTGTAATCACACTAAAAAAAATATTACTACATATATTCTAAAATATGTTGCTGTAAAGGATAAACATGACTACACCACATACATGTTTAGCTCGCAGAAGTTGCCAGCCTGCAGGAGGACTTGCAGGCTCTCTGCTGTGCGCGCGGTCCTAAAGGCCGATTCACATTGAAGTTAACATGGAGCTTCTTACGTTACAGCTGAGTTGAGTTACAGTGTTTTCACATTGAATTATCAGCGACGCAACGGTAACTTATAAATGTCGAAGTAGAGTCAACTTCAACTAAACGTAAAGGTAAAGTTAAGAACAACCAATCAGAACAAGAATTGTTCTTTTGTTGGCTATTGCCTTCGAGATTTTATCGCGCCAAAACTAACGTTTTTACACACGTTTCTCGTAACCTTAAATTGTGCACTGTTCGCTCATGCATGTACGAGAGTGTATGAAAAGAAGTATATTTGTCATAGTTGTGTTCTGACGTGTGGTGAAAGTAACATGTTCGTTATTGTAATTGTATGTAAATAATATATTTAATTCCACGTAAGATACGTAATTCGTTTAACGTGGTTTTTATAAGTACATTGCCTAGTATATGTGTGGCTATGGTTGTTAAGCGAGCCGTAAATCGTTATCATATATTTATAAATAATTCAGAGCTAATGTGTTGCTAAAGCATCCGTTCAAGAACTCTACAATAAATTTAACTAAATGGTTTGCAAGCTCGCTGTTTACTGAGGTAGGTGTGTTATGTTTAGACAGCAAACATTAAAATATGAACAAGTGTCTCACCAGTCTCATGAAAGGCTTAAAACTAAAAGTTTAGCCCTCCCATTTCATGAAATAAATAGAATCCCGACAGAATCACTCTTAAATAAAGCATGTGTAATGTGAGAATAAAAAAACGAGTCGATAAGTAAGGTATAATATTACAACTAGAAGGGATATTTATTTCGCATTTACAACACATAACTGAAACAGGTACTTGCGAATCATTTTCGGTATTTATTTACGTTACCACTTGTAGCCTATATGTAAATACTTTGCGGCTCAAATAACCTCGTTAAATGTAAATATTACAATTATTGCAGGTAGTCTTGTAGTATTTGTCAATCGAGTCCTACAGAACAGCGTATTTCATTGCCAACATACGAAATATCAAACCAGGACCAAATATTAACCAAATAATTCAATATTTTGGACACATTCAGAAGGGGGACTCACTTGAATATTTGTTAATGTAACTAGACGATAATTATTCTACACTTATAACTATAAAATTTACATTTTACGTGAGCCGCAGAATAACAGATAATAATCTTGGTGAATTTGTTTAAACCTTGACTACAATTGTTGCCTTGTACCTCAACTTAATTCCTTAACTTCAATGTGAAACATCGAACAAATCCGCGGTAAATTATTCTGTAAAGTTAAAGGTAACGTAAGGTGGTCCATGTAAACTTTAGTGAGAATTGGCCTTAACGGTACCTGGGATTATAGCCCTTCGGTTGACCGGCGGGCAGGCGTGTGTAGAGGCAGGCAGAGTGTGTTGAGCATTGTTCGAGTACAGTCATGTTGTAGCTAGGAGGCAAAGCTATGTTGGCCGCAAAATGTAGAGTGTCTGTTGAAATACGCACGAGTAAGTAATAAAGTGCCTTCGCGCGGGACGTGTGAGTAAGATTCTTCCGCGGAATCCCCGTGCCCTACTACCCCGTCCCAGAACTCGCGCGTAAACACTGACTGCCAGCAGACGTTGTTTACATTGCACACGTAAAAGTAAAATACGAATAATTTTCAAAAATAATTTTGGTGGCTACTTTAGTCTGTACCAATTCATTGCATTATGTTTCTTACACAGCAAGTCCAGAAAAAAAGGCATAAAAAGCACACCACGTGATAAAATGTTTTACGATAATATTGTATGTGCACAATGTGGCAACACTGCACGGAAAAGTCATCTCTTTCGCTTCACGTCCAGGTATTATTTTATGTAACGTCAAGTAAACATAAAATAATGTTTGTTCTGCTCGGGATTTTAACCTGCACCCATAATAGGCTATACAAGTTAGAAAAGTAGTAGTAAGATAACTAAGCTATTTACGGCGCACAAGAGGGGACTAACTACAGTGCTGTCTGTGTTGCCACAATGTGCACGTGAGTAAGTAAGAGATTTTTGGACAGAGCTTAAGAGCCCTACATAGCAGGTGCTAGATGCAGCTTCTGATGCACAGAAACAGGCAGGCGATAAGAGCTAGACTGGCTCGTGTGTCCACAACATGTCGCCTTTATGTGCGGGGCGCATAAACGGCGTGCAGTGTTCGATCATTGGCTTTTTCCTATGGGACTTCAAGAGGTGACCCCATTATTTTATTTATGGAAAGTGTAAAGTAAAGTCCAGCGCTTGCTTCTCTAATTCCATTTTACGATTACGGTTGGTATTTTTTGTTTTAAAAAAGCCCTTTTTTTTTTTTTTGGCTGTTTTGAGTTATCCCGAAACTATGTTTCTAAGCACGATATCTAAAAAACAAAAATAGTGAAGCATAGTTTGAATTGTGTTTTCATCACGGCCGTAGAAGAACAGGTCTGGACACTCTCCTGGATATTTGACCCCCTTGTTGTTTGGCTGTAGTTCACCAAGTTACCGAGAATATTGTGTTTTATTGGCGCTGATGTTACGGCGGTCGGACTAAACTCCGCCCACTTCCTTTCCGCTAAGATAAACAATTTATCGAAACGTATTATTTATCAATTTACGAAATACTTTCTTCGCTCACAATTTTAAGAAAAGGCTCCAGCAATATTTATTTTCTTTATAAATTTAACAATGGAAAAAAGTGGGCGGAGTTTGAGTCCGACCGCCCGGAAAACAGCGCCAAAAAGTACGACATTCTCGGTAACTTGACGAACTACAGCCAAACAACAAGGGGGTCAAGCAAAATACATTGTTAGATAGGCGAGTGTCCAGACCTGTTCTTCTACGACCGTGGTTTTCATTTCGTAGATTAGGATATCAAACGCACTTTTAGTAGTATTTCTTATAAAAACTTTTTTCTAACACGCTGCAACAATGCTCGTGCGGCAGCTGTATAGGGCTCTTAAGGGTGTGCAGGTGCGATAAAACCATAATTTTATATTTTTATGCAATATTGTTAGTTTTGTAGACGATACCTGTGAGTACATTTTACTCTTACGAAACAATTTTAACTCGCATAGATTTTCTCATAACGGTGCGTCAAAGTCAAAATTGGCATGTTCTGCTGCCATGCAAATAATGAAAACCAAATGACTTATGTGCATGAAATAATTCACAGGGAAATGACATATGACGGGCTACGTAATACAACATTTTTGTAAAATCCTGTGAACTATTTTAATATTTTAAAAAATTGCTGAGTTTTCAACTTTTTTCCTGAACTTTTGCGATTAAAAAAAATTCAAAATATTACGTTACAGTTTTGTAAATCCTTTATTGCATAGCTCGTGGGATATATTATCACAGTGAGCTATTTTGTTTGTGTAGGTCAGTTGGTTTTCACTATTTGCATGGCAGTAGAATAAGCAAATTTTGACTTTGTCGCACCGTTATGAGAAAACTATGGGGGTTAAAATTGTTTCGTAAGAGTAAAATGTAGTCACAAGTATCGTCTACCAAACGAACAATATTTCATAAAAATATAAAATTATATTTTTATCGCACTTGAACACCCTTAACATCGAGGTCTTTAGCGCTGGTGAAGGGTGACATGAGGTGAGTATGGAGCAGCACCGGAATGAAAGGGTGGGGAAACGGGAAATCCCAAAGAAAACCCGCCGACCAGCGGCATCCTCCGGCACGATTCCCAATTGCGAAAAACTCCGCCGGGAATCGAACCCGGATCGCCTTGGTGGGACGCGAATGGTCTGACCATTTGGCCACCGCGGCCCCCAAATTGTACACGTAAAATGTAATAATATAAAACTTAGTCACTTACGTTTTCGTCTCCAAATAAGTCCAGGATTCGCGTGGTGTGCTTACCATGCGTTGGTTTCTGGACGCCCTGCATACAGAATGTATTACGGTGGTCATAATTTATAAGATTTTGAGAATTTTAAGTAAGTTTTAATGGGAAATTATTAAAGATAATTTCAACTGTGTTATTCAGCGTTCTTGTTCAATTTAACTGCAAGTTTTGTTTTGTACCTTTTCGTCTTCTTAAACACAGCCTTTGTTATTTTCACATTAATTTATTACGTAACAAGGCCAAACTGTTATTAAACTCTTAAAATAAAATTTGCAAATGTAACAATCATTGGAAATTGATTAAAAACAAACTTCACGTTTCTATTTTTTTTTTTAATAGTGGGATAGCACCAAAGAAAATAGAAAGTTCTAAACTAATAGTGCCTGAGTGCAATGTATTGAATGGTAATATTTAAATATCTAAATTCTGAAGAGACATTTTTAATAACTGAACAGGTTTACAGAAGTCACACAAAAATTATAATGACCAGCGGCAGAACGCATAAACTAAGTGCGATAAGATTTATATTCGAGCAGACTTAGGATAGTGCCCATTGTATGCTATCGGCTATCCACAGTGAAGAGAGAACTTGACGCCATGGCTTAATTTCTTTCCGATTAATTTGTGTATTTGTTGCACTTCTTAATGCAAATATAACAGTGAAACCTATATTGATATATAGGGTACTAAACAGTTAACGTGTAAGGAAGTAATTTCACTATTACTGTGTAATCCACAAGACGATCTTCAAAACAGTGTTCGTTACCATGAATAATTTTATATTCAACTTTACGACACGTGTACACTTTAATCTTTGCAGCTCAGACATTTTGACCACTACTCCACTGCGTTCTTACGAAGTTGTGCGTAGCTGCTTGATAAACACATTTTGTGCAATAAAGCTGCACGCACATTTTACTCCTAAGATGAAATCACGACTGCCTGGTTAAGTGACTCCAGCTGGTAGCAGTGGACATTAGAGTCTTTTGTTAAACGTTTGAATCACCTGGTGTAGGATATATTTTTATGGCTAGACTATATGTCTCGTCTGTTTGTATGTAGCTGCTATTCGAAATCCCCGAATTTACCCACTGATCGAAATTTTTACCCACAGGTTGTAGATATGTCGTAATATGCACAACGCGTTCTCGGTCTTATTTCGGTCACTGGGTAAATGAAAACAACGCGATGTAGGTACTGCGATATGCGTAGTACCCGAAGCAATGCTATTTTGTTTTTTGCATTGTGGACACTAGAAATTACCCACAACACGTTTTGGGAATTGGGGTTTCACTCACAACACGTTCTGAGCATTTTACATTTATCTACAACGCGTTCCTCGCATCACCCACAACCATCCCCTGCTACACCAGAGGGTTAGGTAAGGTTAATTTATGTAAGATAGGTTGTGGGTAAATGCAAAGTACTCAATATGTGCCGTGGGTAAATGCAAAATACTCGGAACGCGTTGTGGGCGAAAGCACAATACCCCGAACACATTGTGGGAAATTTTTAGTGTCCAGGATGCGAAAAATAACATTTCTTCGGGTACTGCGCGTGTCGCATTACCCACAACGTGTTGTATTTCAATATACCCAGAGATCAAAACATATACCCAGAAATCGTTGCGCACATTAAAACATATCCATTACGTGTTGCTGGTAAATATTTCGGTTAGTGGGTTGATTCGGAGATTGCGAGCAGCAAAGCTATTAGGTTATTGTATCGCCTCTAATATTCAGATCTCTTTGGTTCAGGAGGTGGTCATCTATATTGTAACAGGAGACTGAGACAAACGCTGGGTCGTAGATTTGAGTTGCAACGGAGACGACAGAAATTCAATGACGAGGACTGCGGCCTGAACTATAAGCGGGAACAGGTAAAGGAACGATATGCGACTTGGTCTCGGCTGATCGTCTTAGGCACCAGACAATGGTCACCATGGACAATCTGTCAGTACGCGCGCCATAAACTATAGCTAGCTTACTTACTTCTTACACATAACATCAAGGGGTGTGGAGATGTGTCACCCTGTTTGAGCGAGGTTCATATGAGCTCACGGCGTAGAGCGACAAGTAGGGACACATGCTGGTGGACAAAACCTGAGCGGACACCTAGTTTAAGTGGAGTCGCTAGCAAGACATTTTCTGTATTATCAGTGTTTCCACTCATACCGCTATCTCAGTAAGTAACTGTTCTGAAAGTACAGTATTATTTAGAAAGAAACTATTATTTATAGACGCCACATTTTACTTTAGGCCTATCGTATATCATTACAGTAATAAACAACAGTGAACATTATCAAAAATGGTATTTGTAAGGCTTCGGCGCTCAGTCTCCTATAGGTAAAAGAGTAAACTATATTATGAAAAATTATTTAATTACTTTGGCTTTCAGATTGCAATAATGATATATGTATAGTTTAACATATAATTTGCGTGTTACTGAACTACGCGGGACTATAGGGCACTCTTTACTTATAAAGTAGAGAATAAAGAGATTTTTACGTTTTTCCACGTTGGCATTGCATACAACATAGTTTCATTCACATTTTGGAATCCTTAAGACGTTGTTTCTGTAACTTCTGTGACCACTTTAGTCGCTCGTGTAAGTAATACGCGTTTTTTCTTGTCCGCTGTTTCCCGTTACGAAATAACGTAAATACTAATGTATAAATGTTTATGTGCCCACTGCATAAGATATCGAGAAAAAAACGTATAAATCAGTGTCGGTACGGATTAATCCCCTCCTACGACGCATCGCAACAGTTCCTGCCTAGAGCGCGAGACGTTGCCTGACAAACTTAGAGATGGTGCAGAGGTGGAACCATTTGACTAAGAGGCGAAGGTAGCAAAAGCTACCGTAAATTGGGGGTGAATAGCAGACAAAAACTAATTTTCTAGAGGTTAAAAAACAAACTTAAAAGACGTGGTTTTATTGAAATATAATTTTATTTAAGGAAAACATCTAAAGTTGGAGCTTGTTACTAATTTTGTCACTATTTACCCCACTTTACGGCACATACGTGAATCGTTGCGGGAAGTGTTGGTGAATGAGAACGCCGGCGCTAAGCCTGAAGGTAGTGTTTATAGATTATTACATCTACCAGTAATTCGGGGTGTTTGAAACATTTATAAAGAAATGCAATATGAAGCACCTATTTGTTTATTTTGCATTACTGTAACGTTCCCGTTGTGTAATTACGTATATCAGATATGTTGCGTGAACGTTTTTTTGTATGGTTGAGTTTTATAGGCACAGTAAATCAGTAAAAATCGGACTCACAATGTAAAGGGTTGAGATGCAAGTGTAAATATGAATAAGTTCACTTATGAGGAGAGAGCGTACTTTAGACGCACCCGGTCTCTTGGACTGGATGTTTATAATGTAGGTGTAAAATACACGCAGTTCTTTTCTGAGTTCAATAAATCTTTCTCTAGTTGGTTGCGATCCTGCCAGTGGCGGCTGGAATGTTGTGGCCAGGTAGGGCAGCAGAATGTCAGGACTTTACATTCATGATGAACCTACTGTAGGCCAATGACGATGGAAAGTTTACTGGCAACTAAATCTCTTGTGGCCACTCACGAATGAGCGGTACCTGCAATACAGTTGCTGGAGCGTCAAGAGCGCACAGCTGCAGCCCTATCTGGCAACAGCGCACAAGCCGGCAGCGTGGGTCACGGTAAGCCTGTATGAACACGAAAGGAGGCGTAGTGAAAAAAAAAAACAGGACTGGCATTCGGAAGAAGCTTAACTCGATTCTCGGTCAGACCATTCTTTTTTTTGTGTCTTTGAATGTTTCTTGCAATGGGACAGAATGACAAACTGTACTATTGTGAACATACGCCGTTGCGATACATGTTCCTTTATTTGTTGTTGACTAATTCCTTATGGGATCTTTCATATTCTGTTGTTTTGGTTTATGGATGTGTTGACAAGAGCCAACTAGAATTATTTTTTTTCTTTTTCTTCTCATTTTTCGTTGTTTGTTTATTTTAGTCTCATTCTAAGATTTCTGGCCCGACATATACCGCAATGAGGTATGTCCACAATAGTACAGTTTGTCATCCTTATTTTGGTTAGACATGTTTATTTCCGAAACTAACACGGGTTGATGCTGTGATGATTCCTAACTAATAGCACAGCTGATTCGCCTCCTTTTGTATGTCTGCCCGAGCTTACGTTTCCGTTTCTGCGTTAAACATTTTGCCTATTTTACCCGTGTACCTAAGTCGGTTTACTCAAACTATTTTATTCAAATTGGGTAGTGACGAAAATCCTATATTGGTCGATAGTTATTCTACCGACATTTACGTATTAGTGTAATGACTATAGGTATGCACATTTTGCGTTATTATTTGGCGACATGCTAAAATACATCGGCCTGTACTAATCACATCATATTCCAGTACGTTATTTGCTCCAGGTGTTCGTTTATTTGTGATCTTGTTTTACAGAATAGTGGGAATTTTTACAGCCGACATATCATTGGTTGAAAATATCCTCCAGGGTGGTGATCAAATATCGTCTTTTATGGATACAACGCAAAATTTGCACCTGCGTTGCGTCTGATTGCGCTGCATTGGAATTATATGCTCACGTAATGCCATAGAAGAATAATTTTAACTTTGTCAGCACTTGCGTTGCGCTGAGTCGATGCGAATAGCATGTGGCGATATTTAATCGGCTCCCAGGCACGCACAGATACTGCCGCCGGCCTACAGCAGAAGACAGACGAGCACACTGTTAACTTGGATTCAGTTCTTCGGTCATAAAATAACGCTAAATTCGTTGGCCTCTAACAATGACGTCGCTTAAGAGGGCGTGGTACATAATTCGACGCTAAAAGCATTAATCTGTAGCTGTAGGTTTGTTGAAGCCAATTTGCGAAAATTAAACAATAGCAATCCTAGACAATAGTTTTAGCCAACGTTTTAAACACAATTGTTTCCAGTGTTACGAACTTCTGAGGCACAAACTCTGACGCTGAAACGTCGTGCATTTAATTGCGGCGCGTAACGGATTAGTAATTTTGGATAAATATTTACACATAAATTTGGCAAATACCCTTACCTAGGATTGTTATTGAGTATTTTATCCATATTGGCTTCCAAGAAAGCGTAGGAATCAATTGATGTTTTCAGCGTTTATTTATCTACTACGCACTCTTAAGGAAAGTTACTTAACTGGACTAACCTCATCAAGTGAGAAAGAAAATGGGAAAGGTTACGTTGTTGGGATATCTTGATCGATAAAGTTAGCGTGCGACACATCCTCATGTCCTCATGCATTACTCAACTTGTTACAAGTCAGTTACTCCTTCTTCGTGTAGTGCTTCTACATCGTGAAACATTACTTGTACAACCAATCACCTTGACGGGAGCTTGTGAGACCTACATCGCATATAACGCCGTCAGAAAATGAGGCCACAACTTCTGTATAAGGCACTTCGAAATCTACCATTAGGCAAATAGATATCATTTCATTACCATTAGCGGCGGCTACTCCCATTATCCCAGAATCTCGGCCTGGAATACATTACATCTACGCAAATGCTCCAAGATGATTGATGAGATACAACAAAGGAAAACCACATCTCGGTCGAGAAAATGAGGGTTACGAACTATCGTTTTGTGGAGTCCGTAAGCTTAAGAGAAACATTTACATGAAAATATTGTTGGCCAACGACAAACGTTACAAGTAAGTTGATATTCACCGTCAAAATTTTAAGGTGTTAATGATATATTTTGAGCTACGGATAGAGTTGAAATGAGAAGCAACACGGTTTAATGAATGCCGTGAAATAAACGAACAACAACAAAATTGGTGTCATTTATCTAACACAATTTTCTGGAAAGAATTTAACGTATAACAGTAATAGGTACTCCATTTTTCCTATTGGGAGCAAATATCTTACATATGTGACGTATTTGTATGGTGGAAACTAATGGGCAGAAATCAAATATAAAAAAAATGTGTATTTCACAAATACTTTATCTGACTCACAACATATAAAATAATATTATTTTAAAATTTGGCATATATTAACTATCGGCCAAACATTTATTTTGTGCATACGTCTAAAAGTTAGCAGATTATATGATTTCACTATAAATTATTTATGTACCCTGGCATGCTGCCAACAAACTTGTAAGCAACTTAAAAGTAAGTTAAGCGTCTTAACATCATTCAGGATACATATTTTCGAGACAATAATTGTTTTAATGCTGGTTTGTTTTAATCGCAGAGGAAATATAAAGTAACATATCCCTGACATAAGTATGTTCCTATCAATTAGTCCAAGCTGACACTTATGTATATACTACGGATATCAGTTAATAGGATGCTTGTATATAAATATATGTTTGTGTGTTTGCATACGTATATCCATGCACCCAAATATACAAACTATACGTAATTATGTATGGGTTCATATACAATTATATATATATATATATATATATATATATATATATATATATATATATATATATATATATATATACTAGCTGTCCCGTTGCGGCTTCGCCCGCGTGTACTATAGAAAAGAGTAACTAACTTTTAATTACGTGTTAATTAATGGTGATACTATACTCTATATTATACTATATTCACTGTTTATCTTTAAAACATCAAATACAAACAGATTTGTCCAGTCCACTGCGCTAAGCGTACTTTTTTTGTACTTTTTTCATCTTTATTTCTCTATAAAACAGCTGCCCGGCTGCGGCTTCCACCGCAAAACAGCTGCCCGGCATTTAACAGCTAGCGTACTCTATAACAGTGTAAAGAGCGCGCGCAATACGCTTGTATGATGTCATGTAGTTCCCATCTCAATGTCTTGCACGGTATACGAACCCGTAACCCCACCCCTCCCACACCCCAAACTTTATACAATACCTGAGTGAATGCTTAAGGCCTCGATCACAGGAACACACCTACATTGTTTAAACAACAATAGCAATAAAGCTCAAATTGACTCTACTGTTTTTAGGGTTTTTTTCCGGCAATTATTCGAATTTTTCTCGCCGTAAAACCATCTTTGAACTTCAACGAACATAAAAAAAAAAAAAAAAAAAAGGCCAAATTGGTCCAGGCGTTGTTGAGTTATGCGCTTACCAACACATTTTGCGATCCATTTTTATATTATATTATATATATATATTTCTTTCAATATTTCACCACTAACCGTTTCTTAAACCGTAAACAAATTGTACTCGAACCAAAAATATTTCAAAGATCAAACAAAACTATTTACTTTGACTGTGACAAATTCTATTTAAAAAAAATGTCTAACGTCCGAAATTTACCATGTAATGTCAGTGGTAATCTTCACGAGAAGGTGTGGAGCTTTTAATAATTGGCGTTTTAACAGAAATAAGTCACTTCATAAATAACTTGCCACGAAAAATAAAACTCATTACTAGTACACGTAAGCAGTTGGCACTAACAAAGACAACTCTGTAAACGGATGGACCGTTCCATTGTAATAAATATGCTCCATTAGTACTCTAATACTGTACTTCTCCCCCCATTGTGTATATTACTATGAATGAATAAAACAAATGCAGTAAAAATTATATATATTTTTAATTTGTGAATATTATGAATGTTTTTTATTTCAATAATTTCTCAAATGTCAAGATACTTGCACACGTTGCCATTGATATTTAAATGAATGCTTCACACACACAGATATATTAGGGCTAGGAATATTTCGTGAGTTCAACGACCAACATGCTAGAATCCATCATCCTGTGTATACCGAAGCTCTACCATCTGTCCATTACCTGATACTCATGCAGACAGCAGACAATGAACGAATAGACGGGGCTTGAGTATACATAGGACATTGGATTCTAGCATGCACGTCATTTAACTCGCGAATATTTCCTAGCCCTAATGTGTGTGTGTGTATATATATATATAATGTTCACTTATAATTATGTTTTTTTTTTCTGTTTCTTTCTAGGACATACTTATATTGTATAGGTATAATAGTAAACGTAGTAATATGGATACATGCAAAACTTATTGTTTACGGCCATAGTGAAACGCGTTTTAAAATACATTTCAGTAGATGATTGATTCCTTGAATACATAACCAGCGGCTAGTTATCAAAGCAATGAATTATTTATTTACGAATGTGACCGTGCTAAAATTACAGGTTGATAAGATTTTCATATGTATTACTAAAAATTCACAGAGCCAATGTTTACGAGTCGAAGAGAGTACTGTACATACAATTAAAAAATAATAAAATGAATTATAACTGCCGAAAAGTGTAAGGCGCTCACCAAATCTCAGCACTGCACTGGGACCGCGGTATCACAGAGTGAGGGTTGCACGAACCTGAGGGACCAGCTAAGTGTTCCGGCGGCCCTGTGGTCGTCTGTCGGCGGCGTCTTGGTTGCGGCCGTACCACGATTACACTCCCTCGGTGGAAAGGGAGGCAGCCACCCCTTGCTGGGTAGACCGCCACACATCGCACCACTGCGGCGCGGGCGGCAGTCTCGCCCCTGTCCTGCCTGCCGCGGCCGGCCGGGGCACACAGACGTGATGCGCGTCGCACCAACCCCCGTATCCTCGACGGATCGATAGCCGCGCCAGCCGAGAGGGTAGCGATAGCGCGGGCGAAGGTGCGCTCCCCACCCCCTTTGTCTACCACCCCCTTCCAACCCTTTTCGACCCTTTCCGGGCAAACTACCACCGCCGAACACAACCCCGACCATCGACTGCAGATGTACCGCTGTACTGGTCCGTGACGGCTGAAACCTGCAGTGGAGAGATTTACGAAAAAGTATGGTTTGAAGACAATTTTTGAAATACTGGACATCAACAGTGGTTATATTTGATACGTTGGGGGAATTAAGGATATTTTTCACAATTTTTATTTTAACTGTGAATAATTTGATTGTGATTTGAAGCGAGCATTCATTATTTACAATTTATCACAAGTTTCTTCACTTAGGGTAACTATATGATATAATTATTATTTTATTGTCGTACGTCATTCCCGCCTACGGTAAATATTTCCAGGGGTAAACAAGTAGTTGACTAGATGTTTAACGCACACTTACTAGGGATAGTAATTTATCGCCGGAAATATTCATTGTTCGTTATGTTGTAATACACGAAATTGGTTAACTGAAAATCCTGGACTGTTGAATGTTTATAGCTCGTCTCCAAATAAAATAAATGGTTTTGTTGACTGATGTCATTGTTCTAGTTTTACTAACAAAAGAAACTGTGTTGTAACGATCAAACCAATCATAAAAACATAATCCCAGAGGAATTTTGTTACTTGCAACTACGAGAAACAAACATAACCAAAAAAGTTTTTAATTTAAATTTTATTTAATTCACACAAACAAAACAGACAGACAAAAAAGTAACAGAAAACATCCGAAATTAAAGAAAGGCGCAATTTTACAAGTAAAGCCGTAAACAACATTAAAAAAAAAAGACAACACATGGTCTATTAACCGAAAAAAATTGCAGCAGCAGAAAAGCAAATAAATGACTCGGTGATAACACAAGGTTCTACAAACCGAAAACGCAAGGCCCCTTAGGGTGTAAAATTGAACAAAAATTATAGGTTTTCTGTGCGATTATGTGTATAGTGCAAAGATTTAACAGTAAAACATATCAACACATTTTGCGATTGGAGTGAGCGTTTATGTAAACATAAATATTTAACCAAAAATATTGTGTACAATATTTTGCTTACACAGAATGTTACAAAAAGGTACGGCCAAACTTTCAGAAAACAGTCCACACACAATATGTGATATGGACATATGGCCGGAAACGCTTAATTACCAAGGTAGAGCTCAATTCCTTACATCTCGTTAAATGTCATCATAAATAACACTTCGTACAGAAAATGTCCTAATACCCAATGGATTGATTCTGTACAATGTACTTTACTTCCTAGGTTCACCGCTAAGAGGGCCACTGTGTGCTCTCAGTCCACCATTTCATGTGAGTTGAAGAGACGCAATGCAGTCACGATTACCTTCCGTCACGTCGCCCACCTGGCGGTGATCCTAGGAAGTAATGTACCTTCTAACGAAACATTCCATTGGGTAATTGGGACAGTGTCTGCACGAAATGTTTTTTTACGGTAACATGTAACGAGAGGTAATGGAAGGGGGTCTACCAAGGACATTACGCGTTTCTGGACATATGTCCATATAACATATTTTCTTTCTTTGTGTGTGTGGAAAGTTTCCTGAAAGTTTGGCTTACCTTTTTGTAACACCCTCAGATTGGGGTATTTTGTTTACTTATATACTATCATTCATTTACCAATATATTACTAAAACTAAAATAGTAAAATAAAACGTAATTTTTTTTATCAAAATCCAATGTGTTAAATTCATAAACAAACGTAATTTATTCACACACAATATGTAGAGAGCTCCTTACTAACATTGTAAGTTCGAAAGTGTGTATATCCTTTCACGCAGCGACGGTGCAACGGATCGACATGCTTTTTACCATGGCGATAGTTTATTAGCTGGATGACAAAGGCTACTTTTTATCACGAAAAATAAGAACGCTTGCTGTGAGATAGATCTGAAGCGCAATTGTGTGATTATGTCTTCATGTTAAAATGGTTAAACGGATTTTTATTAAATTAGTATGAAGGTTTCTTAGGCTTGGAATAAGACACGTGATACTTTTAACTCGAGAAAAAACGCACGGTTCTTGTGGGGTAGGTATTTAGCGTACAGCTTAATTCTATATTTGTCTCTTTACACTAAAACGGCTGGACGGATTTTGACGTAATTTGAATTTAAATTTAGCCGACTTTTCATTAAATTCCGTGTTTATGTGCGTATGCTTATTATATCTATACGTAGTTACGTACAAAATAATAACATCATCCATGCTAAACGTTAGCACTAATCTCCGTAATGGTTATCGGTTGTGGAGGTGTTACCTATGTACTATTCATCACTTACACACTTTCTTAATTCAGTCTCCTGAGCTATATTTTTTTACTTATAAGTTACGTACTTTATGTTAGTTTCATGTCCGTATATTTTCATACGGAAATAATTAAAGCAATGTACATATACACCATCGTGTGCAACCTGTATATAGACTAGGGAAGGGCGTGCAGTAATATTTTTAATGCTTCTTGCGGCAGTGTTTTAATATAAATCCAGCTCTTATCCGTGGCTTCGTTCGCGTGGTTCTAAAAATAGTAATGTAGTTTTTAACAACACAGCGCCAATCCTCTGTGTCCATGATTTGAACTCTGCTGATAAAAACTATACAGAGTATTACATTAGTATATCACTATATACAATGTTGAATTTCAACTGTTAGGATAAAATAAACAAGATAAACAATGTAACAGTATACGTAGTACATTGTTATAATTATAAGTAAGTAATTTTAATATTATAAATGTAACATCTGTTACCCCCGGCTTTACTCTTATGTAATATTTTATAAAATTAATGTTGACACACTTTGAATGTACGTTTAGAATATATACGTATATTGCTTAAATTATTTCCGTATTGAAATATATGGACATAAAACTAATATAAAGTACATACATAAAACTGTTTGTGTGGCCAATGCATGCCATTTACACAAATATAAAATTTAAAGGTTTGAATTTAATTTCACTTGCCTGCAGCGTTATAATATATTAAAAAACCTATATTTAATTTTAACAAGTAAACAAGATCCGCAGTGTGGTAGACAAGAATTTCAATTGCGTAACCATATTTTGAAATAAGTTAATTCAGTTTTGAGTAAGTATAATCCACTTAACAACAACACTTAAAAAAAAACTTTTTCAGCTTGAATGCTAGTTTTTGCTTTATATTCCTACATATTTATTTCTTGAAGATAAATATCTAAAGGAATATTTTACAGTAACTTTTTTCTAACCAAATGTCTACCAATGGCAAGTGGCAACATTCAATATTTTTTTTACTACCTTGCAAGAAAGTGGTTCTGCCACTAAAAATTAACTGAATAGCCACGGGATGCGATTTGGATTATTAAATGGATAAGTAGTAGGACATGGGCATTGAATTTTACTATGTAACTATGTTTGCACAGAACAAAACACTTGACAGCGTTTAAAATTAACGAACTATTTATTGTTGCTAGCTGAATTAGTAACTGAAACGTGGTACTCTAGGTATCGTCAATGATATAATCAGTATTTAGTTATTTGTGTGACACGTGAGTTTATTTGGAATAATGCCAGGTATTTTTGTGGTCAGCAAGATTTGTTATTTACTAAATGAAAACTATACATCGAAGAGTGAAATATTTGACATTTATGAGCTGTATTTTCCTCGTTTCATGGCTATTATATAGACGATGCTTGTGTGAACACGAATGTAGACATAAAAGGAAAACAAGATAGTAACAACTAATTTGACTAGTGTCTAATTAAGCAGAATGTGGGCGAGCCATACACACTGTACAAGTAAAAGTCCAAGGACGACCATTATTTTGAGTATCAAGTGCAATTTGTGCAGAATTGGTTGGTATTGGAGCATTATTGTCCTGGACTACGATCCCTTCACTTTAGAACAGTGTATGAAACCTCCTGTAGGGTTTGATGTCAGAAGTTGTTTTATAACTTCTCAAATTACAATTAATTAGTCGACTAGGTATAGGACTCTTTATATGCCTATTTAAAATCATCACTTGAATATCCGGCTAGAATGGCAAATAGTTTGAGTTCAGGTTACGGTGAGCAATGAGACTCTATCCTTTTAGGCGACTCATTGGTTAATATACTTCACAGCTTCTACATATGACGGCTAAAAGCGTAATTCTACGTAAGAATTGGTAACATACTCTACTATAACTGCAATCAAATCACTGTAATCAGGAGAGAAAGTTTTTATCTTCCACCATCATACCTTCTAAAAAACAATATATATTCTTGTTATTTCTAGAACATTATATATACATATATACAATATAATAAATATATATATATACATATATATATTACAAAGAAACTAAATTCTTTCCACTTCTCCTAAACAACTACAAAGCGACGATTTTGCCAACCTGACAAAGTAAGAAAAACATTACTATCTACATAACAAATTGAAAGACATGCAACAAAACTTCGACAGTATCTCTAACCGACCCGTAGAGGAAAAATTTTAAATTTAAAATTAAAAAAAAAAAAAAAACTTAAATACACATTACTAAAATATATACTACAGGGCATTGAGAGCTATAACACAACCATTTATCATATGACGGTTCATTATTAATAATCGTTATGTGACAGATTACCGCGAACCAAATGTCGAAAATCCTTCCAACAAATAAACTTTCTGGCAAACGTAACCACTGAAACCCAGGAATTGCCACATTGATTACATATTAACAAACTGACAAGCATGACAGTTAAATTATTAAATTATTCTCCACAAATTATTTCTAAAAAGTCTCTGAAAAGAGTTTTGTTAAAATGGTTCATCTATAATAACAATTACACAAAATAATTTAATATTTTTGTCAAACTAACAAATAAATCGTTATAAGTGCAGTACCTGGAGTTAATCTACCTCACTGACTGTTTGTTACCCTAGTAACACGGGAACTATTCAACCTCTACACAGTGCTTCTATTTCCATGGAGTTTGCGTCATACACTCTTAAGGAACACTGGCACATCTCCGTATCTCTGTTGACTGGCGTGACATCGGCGAACCTGTCTTCCGTTACCTCCGTCGTCTGCGATGGACTAACTTTCAACAAATCTGTCTACAAGTGATCAACTAGATTCACTGAAGACGTTTTTAAGTTTTACTGTCCCTCATCTAGCGCTCTTCGTCGAAATTACCGCTTTACAATAATAGCTAGAGAATACGTTCATGGTCTCGCAAACGGGTACAATTCATAATGCACTAATATCAGCTTCGCAATACTGGACTAACAAAACCATACACGACTAGATATTCACAAAGCTTTATTTTTATTCGCAACTAACATGACAGCACTTAGAGTTAACCCTCCTAAAAACCGCTTTTAAACTGTCAGACGTAGGGCTTTGAGCGCGAAGTTCCAGCATTTCAGTTTCTCCGCATCACCAAGGTCAAATTTTTGAGCGTATTTCTCAAACTTCCTCAGAAATTCCATAGAATTCTCAGTTTCGGAATTATCAAAATGAGGCTAGTTGCTGCTCCACTGTTTTATTGGGTGGTGAAACAAGGTGGCCGATAGCGCTAACGGCGTTAATACTTTAATAACATGTGGTGGTTGGGCAGGGGAAGCTTCTGGTGTAGTTGTACTCCGAAAGTCTCGTGTTCGCTCGTGTGGCGGGGTGCTTTCCCAATTAACTTTAAACCAAGGCATTTGTAAGTTATGATTTACTATATTATAATCCAAACTAATTTCTTCTTCCTATCTACGATACTTTTTATGACCCAACTTGTTCGTACTCTGATCATACTGACATTGTTATCAACATATAGTTTACTATTTGGTGAATTTTAAGTTGTTGATTTTATTCTACGCTGAAATATGTATATTTATACGATTTATTTTTTATTTTGTCACATTCTTGTTTGCAGACATTCTGTATATACTAAATTACATTTGTAAACTTACACCTCCCACCTGACTAGTGTCACGACAGGCTGAGATGAGATGGATTCAGCCTGGTTACTCGGTCGAACAACTTCCATAGGCTAACTATCAAATTCTTCCTCTGTGGTGCCTCATCTGGCGTCAACCTGATTTGCCAGCTCAGCTAATTCTTGATGCAACGACACAACATTTTCTTCTAAACGTTTTCCGAGATGTGCTAGACTTTGAGCCTGACGTATTTAAGTTCGCGCAACGGCAGTATTCAAGTCTTCTATTTGCCCGTGAATGTCGGCGAGTTTCTCCTCAATGCTACTTAGGCCTACCATCGTGTCAGTCTCTGTCGCTGTAACCTGTACCAGCTCAGAAATCACCCGCGTCTCTTTCTCGATTTGCGACACGCATGTGGCAAACGTATCATTTGTTGACTCTTAGTTTTTCTACTAACGATTCTTGTAAGATATGCACTTCATTATGTGATTTGCGCCTGCTGGAACTCGTTACGCGATTGTTGAAACTCCTCGTGAAGCATATCCTGGAATACACGCAACTCATTTCGTAAGGCCCGATTCGAGAAGTGAAAACAACTGCAAAGCGACAGTTTTTCCAACATAACAAAGTAAAAAAACATAATTATCTACGTAACAAATTGAAAGACGTGCAACAAAATTGTGAAAGTTTCACTAACCAACTCATAGAGGAAAAATTTAAAAACAAATTTAAACTTAAATACACATGACTAACATAGATACTACAGGGCATTCAGAGCTATAACACAACAATTTGTCATATGACGGTTCATGATTAGTAACCGTTATGTGACAGTATCTGTGAAAATACTGTGAAACATTTGTTAGTGGTAATATAACTTTAATTTCCAGAACTTCAGCTGTTCCTTTCGTACACTTCAAGACATTCAATCCTCCCAAAATAGGCCAATCGATTCGGGCACAACATTTTTTGTGTACTATAAAGTAATAATATGGTACCCTTCCTAGTCGATTCTAACGAGTTTTCGAGTTGGTTTTTTAATTGTATGCAGTTTTTGTCCTAAACGTCCAGTACGCTACAATAACAGGGCAGCAAACACGTCCTAACTCACGACATTACTACGGCCAGTACGTGCGTCGAGATGTCTTGTTTTATTATTTATGTATTTACAGACAGAAATCACATTCCTGCTAGTGTAGGCCTATAAGACCTGGCGGGCGGACAGTGGGTGAATTACCACACGAAGCAAGTTTCCTACAAGCCGAAGTGTGCGAAACATTTTCGTGTAAGGCTGCAAAGAAATTTTGACCATCGCTTAAGTGCGTTCACGTGGCAAAAATTCATAATTTTATATTTGCACGATATAGAGTTCGTTTTATATACGTTACTTGTGACATTTTCCTTTTGTTAAATTTTTTACCACGCATAGTTTTCCCATAGTGACATATCAAAGTCAGAATTTTCAAGTTACGGGAACATGGTAACAACAAAAACCAACTGACTTACTCGAATGATATAATTTACTCTGAAATAAAATGTATTATATGCCACATGCTAATGATTTGAAAATTCACTTTGAAATTCATTTGTACTATTCGAAAAATCGGAAACTAATGATAGTTTACTTCATATACGGTAATTAAAAAAAGCAAGAGGACTTTGTTTTGCGTTTTTAAATATTTTAGCACATGGCCCATAATACCTCGTTTCAGTGTTAATTATTTCATTGGAAAAAATGGTTTTTGTTATTCTTACGTTATCGTAACTTGCAAATTCTGACTCTGAGATGTCGCTATAGAAAAACTTTCGAGAGCTAAAAATAATGTTACAAGTGGAAAATGTAGTCACATGTAACGTCTATAAAACGAAATATATGTCATGAAAACGATTATGAATTTTTGCTACGTGAACACCTTTAATTAACAGCCTGGTATGAAGTACCAGTGAGGTGTGAGCGGTGTGTAACCTACATAGCAGCGAAAGAATAGGAAGGCTTAAAAAGGGAGGACTCCAAGGAAACCCGACTGCCAACGGGAACGTCCTTTACGCGAAAAAAAAATCAAAAGTGGTCATGCCTGTAATCGAGCTTGTGTCGTCGTGGTGGGAGGCAAGTCATCAGACCACTACATCACATTGTGGTATCCAGAAATTATTTTCAGAGGGGTGTTTTTAATTGTAGTTGTGAACGCAGTACTAACAAATATCTGTTTTAGAATGCTAAGACAGTAAAGAATTATATTTACCTTGCTGTTATTTTTTGTAATAATTTGAATAGAATAAGAACGAAAAATTATATAGATGTAAAACATCCAAACGTTTCCAGGGGGTTTGAACCCCTAACCCCCTGGGTTAGTACATGCTACACCACCGCAGCAATCTCGCGAGTAGAGTGATGATAGAATCACTGCTAGCGGCCACGGAAACAAAAATGGCGTGCGGATGATGAGGGTTGCACTTGGCATGTCAGGCACCCAGGTCGGCTTTCCTGTCGCGCTGCAGTCGACTGGTATCAAGGTCATTGGAGCAGAAGCAGTCTCGTGGTGTGCTAAGTGTCACGGAACTGGGAGGGTGGAGAATGGGCCCTAGACGGGGAAAGTGGAAGGCAGTGATGCATTCCGTGGCTGTTATTTACAGCTGCTTACCATGTTCAAACAGCTTGGCCGCAACGTGCACCACCCCCGAAAAAAAATACGCCCCGACTAGACGTAATGCTCTGGAATCACAATAGTAGCAGTGGCGCGACGCGATGGACGCGATGCGACTCTAAAAAATGTCGTATTCCGAACAAAAATGTGTCTGCCGCAAGACAAATTCTAAACAAGTATCACGCGTAGCCTAAATAGTTACTTGCCAGTGCATAATAACCTCTTGTAAGACTGGCATTGACGTACACATTAATTTTATTATTTTGTTTTATTCATTTTAAATTTATATTGAATATCCACTGGCATTCCCACATATGAAAATAAAGTAAAAATTACATATTTGCTTAAAAAAGTTATATGTTTTTGCTTATAATAGCAAACAAAATTCTCTCGAAAAATTAACAAAAGAAATTGTATTACCAAAGCCAAAATAATAAAAGTTTCCATCAATGCCATTTTCACCCCGACAAGTAGTGTATAATATTCTACGCCATATGAGAACCTTAAGTATAAAAAAATTCCTGAAATAAAAGTTACAGCAGTAAATGTAATTTATCTATTACTATGATAGATGCTCCGTTACATGTTATTATGAGCTTCGCCCTGCTGCGTATGTAGTGCGTTGAATACAGAAGAAAACATGCAAATGTGTATGGTTTGGAGTGGAGCAGGAAATTTTGTCAGCGCTAACCATCGAGGTGTTGTGTGCAGGTGAGAACAATGTTGAATGTAGTGTAACAGCAGTATTATACGCTGAATGAAACAAGAGAATCCAAGTTTTCCACAAACGAACATCCGGGAATTTAAGTAGGAGGAAAAACAGGGGACGGTCCACCCAATTTTTCTGCGTCTTTTTTTTTTATTTTTATATTTATACCAGATATAATTTTTTCTTATTTAAGACATAAATTGTGATAAGATATTCCTCTTAGGAAATGTTTGTATCTATAATAGTTTTTGCGTAATAGTCGTAAAAGTCAAAATTTGCACTTTACGGTTTTATGTACGCCACTAACACCAACCGACATACCAAACCGAAAAAAATTCACAGTATATAACACTGCTGTAGGCTGTGATTTGACACATATATTAAAAAATGTTATTGTATTTAAAAAAATTCACATTCTTTAATTTTCATTTTGAAATGCAACATTTTTTATTAAATGGAAATACGATACTTCTGTTGGGCCCTTAAGTGCGTAGAGGCGAAGAGGTGAATTGCTTTCAAGAAAAAGTCGCCCTTAATACTCGGACTTTCTCAGGACCTTAACATACAAATCAACTTTTAGAAGGTAGAATCCTTGAGGTTTTGCTACAGAAGATATTTGTAACAGATATCCGTATGTACAAAAATTAAATTTTTTTTTTAAATATATCCTACGTAAAGCAAAATAATTTAATTTATCCATTGCTCATTTACAATCGTTAAAATGGCCAATGGCTGAGTTAGTGTCACAGAACAAAGCATTTTATTTTATTTGTAGTGTGTTTGAATTATTGTTTACTGTGTACGTTTAGAATTAAGAGAATACAACGAAACGCTTCATATGCCTCTTTTTACATTAAAAACAGTTTTATTTTTATGTTATGTTTATCACTAAAATATCATAACAGTAGGATTCCTTCCTTGTCGCTGTACCCAGAGGAATAATCTCGGATTTGGAAAGAATTCGTACTTTACAAAGAGGGGAAATTTTTTTTTTTTTTAATGTGTTAAGTGTAATATGAGTTTGAACAACTAAAAATTTTTCCTCAGGATACGTAAGTACCCGGGGTAGAGCACGTGGTAGTTACATTGCTACGGACAAATTATTAATGTTATTTTCACAAATAAAAATTACAGATATCACTCACTTTTTTAAGTTTTGTCCCAATTTATCACGACAACCTTGCCAGTTAAATTAAAATAAAGTGCACAATGGATAAATACTGAATCTATACTGTACATAACGTTTTTCGTTTTTTAGTCTCAAACAGTTACCAATATAAATACAAGTCACAGAGCTAATATCTTGTAAATGTTTGCAAAAATATCTCCAAATCTCTGCGGCCAACACTGTACAAGTGATTAACGAGTATTTAGAGAACGAATTAACGTAAACACACATTTATTTCCATAAAAAACGTATGACTTATTGAAACAAGTGAATCTCAGAAGTGGCAACTGCCAGCCTCATTACATGCGTGCCAATGTCACGTGAATATTTTACAAAGATGTCCGTTGTGCCAGGAAGCCATGTAGCTAGGGCCATATTAAGGTTATATCAACTACATGTTAGGTAAAGTATCGAATTCTAATAAAAAATTTAACAGAGGAAGATTTACGCCGCAAGTTGTGCTGAAACCGGTAAGGTGTCTAATGAAATGCCAGATAGTAATAAAAACAAATAAATATAATAATAAATTGGTTAAATTTTTTTACAAAGATAATTTCAAAATTTTAACTATATTCGCAAAGAAAATTATTAAATTGACAGTTACGAACGCTCAGTCATGGTTCATTTATATCCAAACCGTAAGCTGCAAAAACAGATTTTAACCCTTAAAACATCAGCTCAACAATTGGAGAAAATTATCCCATCACAAACAAAGAGATTCAGGTGGAGTTGTATGAATAAACGTGCTACTGATGAGAAAATAATTCCTCTGTCGCACTTTTCAGAACTTGTTTCTGTTGATAATGGATTACGTATTCTTCTTAAACGTGAAGTAATACTGCCTCACCCTGTGTTTTTATGGTAAAACATATCAATTAAAATATTGAAAACCTTATAATGTGTCACTGTGCATTTTATACTAATTTAACGGTATTTATTATTACTAAAACTGTTACGTACACCTATCATATTTTGTAGAGAAGCTGACTGCGCACTTGCGCAAAGCACCACTGAAATTTCGAACAATTGCTTTTAAAACCCTCAGTGGTAAATTCCTAGAAAAAAATAATAAATATCTTCCTTACTCCCCGCGTTGAAGCATAAGTCAACACAATTTTTTAAAAGCTGGTATAAAAAAAACTTAAACTACAATCGTAGAGAACAGTTTTATTCCAACTTCATGAACACTTGCTGGATCGATGAACATTTATGGTGAACTAATACGGATGCAGAAAATCCGTACATTTTACTGATGCGCCAGTGATTACGCTTAAGGGCGCGGTGTTCAGTAATTTTCAGTACCATGTTGTTATTTCTACCAGATGTTTTTTTCTTGTTTTAGACACAAAATGTGACTAAATTTTGCTCTAACCAAACATTTTTATCTCGCATAGTTTTTGCAAAATGGCTCGTTAAAGACAAAATTTTCATGATTCCGTTTTAACGACGTCACTAAAACCTACTCACTTACCAAGCTGAAAAAATCACAGTGAATAATGATGTTGTAGGCTACAAATTCAGCTACATTAAACGCAAAATTAAATATTTTTATTGAATTTTTTAAATTTTAGTTTGAAATTTTAGCATTTTTATTTAAATACAAAAAGTTTTCATTCTTTGTTTTTATGTACGTGAAATCGTAGCCTGAGGCGTCTTTATCCACTGTGAATTTTTTCAGTTTGGTATATCAGTTAATTTTAGTGTAGTTCTTAATACGGAAAATGCAAATTTTGACTTTAACAAGCCATTACGCGAAAACTATGAGAGATAAAAAATTTCATAAGAGAAAAATTTAGTCACATTTTCTGTCTAACATAAGAGGAAAAATATCTGGTACAACCAAAAATTAAAGCATTGTGATGAAAATTGCTGTATACCGCTTCTTTAAGAACAGAATTTCCGTATTCAGTTTACCAGAATGAATTAAAAAAACACATTGCTCTTAATAACTCGTTTGTCTTTTATTTACGTATCACGCATACCGTCTTTGTATCCCGTCATTGTTACAAATAAATACTAGGATTGTTCCTAAATACACGCCACAGCCGCTTCCATCTTGTTCTCTAGTCTCTGAGCTACTGGTAACATATATAATGACCTCGCTGTCGACCAGTCGTCAAGCCTTCACTACATACCGAGATTTATATTTGTACTTTGTAACGTTGGTGGTTCCCATTCTCAGGCCAAGACGATACAAGTTCTCAGATTAGAGCTTTTCTTCACTTTTATTCTTGTTACCAAAATACAATGTACACAGAATTTTTCATGCTGAAGAAAACAAATTACTATCGCACTGACCTACATCTTATAACGGTATGTAATATCCAATCTACACCTGTGGGACCATTATTCTAAGCTGAAAAAATGGGCACAATCTCGTCGCCACACATATCTCTTCTACCTCCCGCTTCCTTTCTTTATGGCGTGACTTCGCTTCGGCCAATCAGCTATTTCCAGCTATAGGGGTTATTATAACGGGACTCGTCGGTCATTGGCTGCTATCCTCACCTGACAATAAACCACCCCATCAGGCCTATTGATCAATTAATTAAAATAGAAAACTTTAACTACACATTAAAATGATATTAAAATAATAGTTCTAATAACAAAAATAATTTGTGTCTGTTACTACTTTGTCCAAACAATTTAACTATTAAAATAGGCTACATTACAGCATATCGACTCTTCACTATAAAGTGAAGGACCGCAGTGGCGGAGTGATCGGACGACCCGCCTCCCAACTAGGCAATCCATGCTCGAACCCTGGTGGGGTCGGTCACCGGATTTCGCATGTGGGAATCGTGCTGGACGATGTACCGCTCGACAAACTAAGTGTAGCCCCGGGTAGGGGAGGTAAGAGCGCTAGTGTTTCGAGGTTGCCCCATGAAAGCAGTGGAGGGGAATGTCTTCGGGCCCTCCCTCCGTGTACACTCCATTCATATTGTAAGCGACCATCTGTAGTAGGTCTAATATGCCTGTGCAATCCATGAAATTAAAGCAGGTCAGCATTTACACGCTGGTTGTCACTTTCAGGCTGACGAGACTATACGCGCCGGCTATGCTACTTGCTCGCTATTGGCTGAGAGGGTGTAGATGGACAGAGGAGAGTAGGAGGGTGAAGTATGTCAGAGAGGGGGACGGCTGTAGTTCACGTATTTTCAGAGGATACACTTAGGTTTGTCGAGCAGTAGCTGGTTGACGGATTTTCTTGGGGATCTTTCCCCCTCCCCCTATTCCAGCGCCTTACCATTGTAGCGCCTTATCTCATGGCATCCTCCGGGGCAAACAGATGCGTACGAGCGCCCAGTCATTAATCTGCAGTTCGGGGAGTAATTGCTCGATATATTAGACTATATTCAATAATATGCGCAAATGTACGAGGATGCACGATAATAACATTAATTGGCGGCAGGAATGCCCGATAGCAAACTTACCGCCATGATGATCACGAACCAACTGGCCGCAAGAGGCCAACTCTTGCAGGCAATTATTGCATCACAGTTGCCAACATAGCAGCGTCACGGCTACCAACACAGAACTTGATGGCGCCACTGTAGTCAGCGGCGCGGGAGATTCAAATTATGCCCAAGTTCAAGTTACAATGTTAAAGGCATTCGTATCACTTATACGAAGTAGCTTCGCTAATATACACTATTTACACACACCATCACGGAGCAATGCCTCAACCCTAGGGTATCTTTATAATACGATATTTATTTATTACTGTAAGGTGAGCACTTTTTTTCCATTGGTAAATTTTTCTTATTCACTTAATTTGTGCTCTGTCGTCTGTTAAGAAAATAAAATCATCGTTGTAAGTAACAAACATTACACTCTTTGATAAACATTTTCCATTAGTCTGACTATAAAAGTACTCACTTTACATTAGCTTCAACGGGTGAACAATGCTAAGAAAATGCTTAACTAATTACGTCATTTAATACATTTTTCAGCAACATTAACTAGGAAACTGATAGTTCGCACTGGTTAGGTTTAAAAAGTACGGAAATAGGTTTGTTTAGAAAAAGATTGATTAGGAAGTTTTTTCGAAATGTATTTGGTTTAAAGCAAGAAGAAGGCACTTTGTTATAACGACTGAAGCAGTGTAAAACTTCTTGTTTATTATTCGTGTGCATGGTACATCGCTTGAGAACATAAACTAGCCGTAGTTGTCAACCCGACAACTACTACTGTCCGTAAGTGAATATCTGCTGTTATTTACAACTGTAGTGGTTCTATTAAACTGGAAGCGAAATACTTCTCTTACGCGCTCTCTCTTTCTCTTCACCTCTCCTTGTTAAGAGCCATTTGTGACAGTGAGAGAGAACAAAGGAGCAAAGAAGGCCTTTGTGCTAGCTACTATTCCACTTTCATTGGAGGGTCGCAGGGAGAGAGAGAGAGAGAGAGAGAGAGAGAGAGAGAGAGAGAGTAAGGACGTTTGTTAACAGAAAGTTGGCTTCCCACTGCGATAATCTGCAGTGCTGGTTGCAGTGGAATCAGTCTCACACACATAGTTCCATGATTTCACTTTACAAGTGGATATGACGGTTTGTACACACTAAAGCGATATTCCTGCATAAGAAACTATGGGCATAAGCGAAAATATGGGTTGATACGTCTTGAAGCGAAAAAAATATACCTCGCTTGAAATAATGTAATCCTGCTAGATAGTAAAATAAACACAACATTCAGGCAAAGTTTTCCTCTCCGATCCTTATTCTGTATTTTACGTTTTGAATTTTTTTTTCTATAAATCAGACTACGTTTTTGCAGCACGACTGTTAAGTTCACATCAGAGCATTTACCCAGAGAGTGACTTTGGCCGCAGTGTCTTATTTAATCTGCTCGTAAGTTATAATTTCTAACGTAAACAACGAACGCGTGGACAATCCCGGGGACAAAGATTCCTTGCAAGTTGCCTTTTTTTCCTGTAGCCAGACTAAAAAGCGCCACTGAACGTATGTATCCTAGCTTAGTCACTTTTAGTTTCCATTAAACGCATAAGTCAACACATATTTTACTATGGTGGAATCTACCATAATTTTGAACCTATTTTGAATGTGACAGTGATGTATTCTGGATAACTGATAGTGAAGTATGTAATGTCGCATTTGCGTCTGCGAAACGTGTAGTTCACTTACGTATTGATTGTCTGGGATTAGAAAATGTTAGTTTTTATATAACAAACTAGTGTTATGTAAGAAATTACGGATAGAGACCGGAAATGAATTTGCCCCATCAAATCTGCAATAAATGGTTCATTAATTTTACAGAAGCCTATGAAATTATTATTTGTGATTCATAATATTTTAATAATTTAAACTGAGATAAGTATGCCTACATCTGTGATTTATGTAGTTATCAGCTATATTTTATACACATTTATGTTTATACTCATTATAATATCGCTTCATAAAAACAATTTTCAACATAACATTCAACTGCAAACAAAATCCATACAAGAACAATAACTTTAGTCCTCAAAAACGATAAGACTGCTTCTCTGTTGAAGTAAAGCCTGCCTTAAATTTTGTAAAATATCTACGAACACTTAAACTCACATCTGTGCTCTGCCAATGAAAATGCATACTGTGGTAGTAACTAACACTCTGGGTGCTTATTCTGTAACTGTTTTGTGTTCACATACGTTCCTTACGTAGAGAATGTCACCACGTGACTATCGTTACGAGACTAATTCGTATTCTGTAACTCTTCCTGGCACCGTGGCTGACGTTCAAATGCTTTGTGAGCGACTTTATGTAACAGCAGCTAGGGAGGTGGTATTAGCGGGATTGTGTGCGTGAAAATGTAAGTATGGCGGGGGCATTGCGAAGGTTATATTTCTTAGATGAGCTCGAAAATAAGGAAAAGCGTCGGCAAATGCGAATGATGAGGAGGCAAATACGTGATACCCTAAATCCATTCACAGAAATGGACGAAGATCAATATAGGCGATTGTTCATACACGAAAAATAAAAACATTTCGGTATCAAAATTTACCTCTGAAACATTCCTTATTTTCCCTCAGTGAAATTCAACATTATTTCGTACTGCCAAACAGTCGTTCTCTTAGAACGAAACTTCGTAGCTTCTGCCTCCATTTCACAAAGTTGATCCATTAACCAACCTTTAACCTAAAAACACGTTCACGTTGCCGCACATCAAGATGTAAATCGTGTGGCCGCGTATTACTATTAATGGCCAGAAATATAACATTTACGGTGCGATTTTAATGCTTTCGGAAAGGTACCTACAATGTTGCCAAACCAATATCACAGCTGTTAAAGAACATTACAAAAATGGTTAACAGAATACTATTGAAAGACAGTCACGCGTGACTATCTGTATCGCTGACGCTAACAAAAGTCAGTAACGGATGACTGATGTTACCGAGGAGAAGTTACAGAATAAGGCCCCTGGTTTGGTAACTGAACGACATTACCATAACGAAAATACCATGCCTAAAACGAGCTGTATTCTTACATTTGAGGTACTAAATCAAGTGAGCACTTTAAAGACAACAACGGTACGTTCATAAAATGCCTTATCTCTTGATACCATGCATTTAAAGTATGCTTCTTGCAACGTCTAGCAATAACTTTTGTTAAGTGGTGACCGTATCCGCATACCGGGAAAATACAGGCAAATATTACAGTTAAAAAATTTATTTTAACAATTTTAACCATACAAACCTTTAGCGATTTTACCAAATACTGACAAAATGCATAAGCATAACGCTTATCATACGAAGAGGTTTTTTCAATAAAGTGAATTAAAGAGATTTCGGTTAGTGTTTGACAGTGAGGTTTTTAGAACTGGTGATGTATGATAGGTGAGTACGAGGCAGCGCTGGATTTAAAAAACGGGAGAACCCTAAGAAAATTCAATCCACCGACCTGCAGGATTACTAAATAAAAAATCCGTTTTGACATCGCCCGAAATCGAGCTCTAATCGCCTTGGTGGGACGCGAGCACGCTAGCAGATGCACCAACCTCTGTCTAATTTTGCTGTAAATGACATGTTAACAATAATATGTGAAATCTATGAGGGACTTAGATTTAAAGCAGTACAAGTCAGTTACAATAATTTTCCTGTAAATAATTCTTTGTAATCACATGCAAAAATGCAGTACATTATTTTAATACTCAAATGGTATTCAGAAATCCAGTTAAGAGCAAAATATTTATTACAGGATCAAACCTTGGAACAATTAAGTTCATGCCTTATAGCCCGTGTCACTAACCGTGTTGATTTTTTTCTTGATTTAAGCCTGATTCGAAATTTGGAAAGATTTATTTACAAGTAAATCAATAGGGACATTGCTAGTTACCTTACCATTCGCCTTTCGTTACGCACGTTATATTCGAAATATTAAAGATCAAGTATTGAATAATAAGGCCAGTTAATCGTTTAAGATACTAATTTTCTTTTACCACTTCATGTAGACTAAATACTATAAATTTATTCCAACAATACGCACCAAATTGTTAAATTTTATGTTTATATAATTATTTGCTTCTGATAATTAATATGACCCTTAATTTTCTATACGAATATTTATAAATAAGAAAATATGTGCACAGCCTGTTAAATAATTATTTAATTTTATGGCGCCTAATCCTAACCAACCAACGTTATACACATACACACACACAACACACACATACACACATATATATATATATGTATATATATATATATAAATATATATATATATATATATATATATATACATACACAAGCTTTCCGATACCCTCTGTAAATAATAATGTCTACTGCCTATTCAGCCTTGTCCCCTGAAACCTCTTGTTGCAAGCTGGTGCATCGGTACGACAAATGCCTCAATCTGCACGGTGATTATGTGGAAAAATAGTGTAAAGATGTACATTTATTTTGACATTAAAATAATTTCCTAATTCATTCCCTTTTTTTTTTATTAGAACCGATCGGTGGTTTAGAAAATTATATATATATATATATATATATATATATATATATATATATATATATATATATATATATATATATATATATCTTTTTTTCCAGTATTAGAGTTAGTTACCTCGAGTAAAACAACTTCTAATTATTATCAACAAAAATGTGATTTTACCTATCTTCTGTCATTAGCTAATGATAACGTTAGCAAATACAGAACTAACCAAACAAAATTCAATCCCAACTGATGCTACCGAGACCATCATCAACTACGCCAGACAAAACTGCAGCTCATCTCCGGGACAGTGGAAAAATTTTAAAATTAGTTGGGATTTCTCGAGGTCACGACTTAATGCTGCAGCAAATACGTGTTGTTTCGCACGAGTATTTCTTGGTCGTGACACACCCCACAAATTGTCGGGCTCATTTTGCAAGGAGGTAAAATTGGGGGTTAACAGACTTGCCTCCGGCATGTCAGAGACATCGAAGACAGGACTTGGTGTTTCGAGGTTCATTACAAACTAGCAAAAGTTTCGGCCTCACGTTCATCTTTCTTCAGCGTGACCGTACGACATGAAGATCAACCAAGCGTTAAGCAGTTTCATCTCGTGGCATGTTATACATGATGAGTCAGGAGGAAAGAGCAATATTATAGGATGTGGTAGTACTGGTCATTGTAATCAATAAAGTTCATATGAACATGGGCCCAATATGTGACGGTTGTCGAGATAACCTCGTTTGAATGAAAAAGACTGATAACCTGTCAAATTTTTCTTATTGCTTTATTTGTTTTAATGTTTTCGTTACAGTGACAAGGATATTGTAATACATTATGAGTAACACATCTTTCTGTTTGTATTTGTGGTACTGCTATTCCTTGGCCATCAAGGTCTCCCGACCTAAACCCTTAGATTATTGTTTATGGAGTTGGGTGAAGGGTGAAGGCTACAGGCGTAAAGTCAATACATGAGATGAACTGCTCGCTCGCATAATGGATGTTTTTGCTGTCACATGATTATGATCTTCGACGGACAACGCGTCATACATATTCTTCAGCGAGTTGACAAATGCATTGAAGCTGAATATTTGAGAATTTATTGTGAAATTATGTCACTCGGCCAAAGAACGATATGACATGAAAAGAAAGGTTGTGTATATCCTGTTATTTCTTCTGTGGAAAGGTATGTTAAATAGAAGGTAATTATAAAAAAAATTTTGTTGTACTTTTTTTAAGAATACACGATAAAAATACAAAACTCGTTCATATTCAATTTTTTTCGTTTATTAGAATTTCCTTGTCACTGAAACGAGAACGTTACAGCAAGTAAAACAATAATATTAATGTGACAGGTTACAAGTGATTTTTATTCAAACGAGGCTATCTCGACAACCGTCAGCCATCACATATTTACCCCATGTTCATAAAAACTTTTTTGATCATAGGACCAGTACTATCACGGCCTAGAATATTTCCCTTTCCTCATGACTCATCCTGCATTGTATGTTAGAAGAGGTAATTCAGTGAACATTAAATTTATCAAATCATTTTATGTTACCCAATGGGTATTAAAAATTTTTATGAGTTATACTTTTTAAAATACGCTCAGTGGCATCTCGAGGGTTGTGGGCAGGTAAGGCACAAGTTGCCAAGAACTGCACACTCGTGCGAATGCGCCACCGTATCCTACCAATGAACATGAAATATATACTGGCTACTTATTCTGCTGTGACCAGTCAGTAATAAGCGACACCTACATATAGCCGGTTCGGGATAAAGTGAGCACTCAAAAAAGTCCTACTAAAGTTATATTTTCAGTAAATTCCACGAGTAGTCCTACTGGCTACGGACGGAAAAGACTGACATCTCTGGACACATCACTTGATGTTTGCGCATGTAAGATAAATTGTGTAGTCGGTAGGAATGCATATAGTTTGATATAAAAAAGTTTAATAAGTATGTGAAATTCAAGTATGTCGACGTCGGTTGATTTTGTTTTAGTATTGCATTTAAATAGGGAAATACACGGAACTATATTAGGCAACTTTGCTGCCAACCATACAAGCAGTAAGGCAAATATAATTAATGCTGAATTATATGCAGTAGCAGCTAACCATATTTTTGAAAGGTTAAATATTTAGTGCTAACTTTATCCCGAACGACCTTCACCAGCGTGTCAGTAGCTGTAGCGTCAACTATCGCACAATCCTACACAGTTCTCTACAACTTGTACCCTACCTGCCAACAACCTACGAACCGTCATTGGTTACGCTTCACATTTTACATTAACTTAGAATGAGTAAGTATTAAAGTTAATTACTTTCTTCCTATGGTAATTTAGGAGAAGGATACTAGGAACGGCTTGGGGAATGTTCAAATAAATTTCAGATGATTTTCCTGTGGTGACTGTTAAATAAATATGAACTCTTTCGTTGCATAAATAAAAATGACGATACTAAAATCCTTTGACTCAAGGCAACTACTGGAATGTCATGTCGGTTATATACGAATAGTTCAAGTCATTAAGTAACGATTTTACTTTCATTGTCTTCTTTATTGATTATGGTGTGACCAAGAAAAATGTTTTATGAAGCGGACGTTCTGAAAGTGTGCGTGAACTTCAAAGTTGCCCGCATACTTGGACATGGCAGAGCACGGCGATGGGACAGCAGGAAGAGACTGCACACATAGGCACGACGGAGCACCGCGGCGCGGCAGCAGGAAGATCCCGCACACTTGGGCGCGGCAGCAGGAAGAGCCCGCACACATGGGCATGGCGGCGCTATAGCGCGGCAGCAGGAATAGCCCGCACACTTGGGGATGGCGGCGCGGTAGTGCGGCAGCAGGAATAGCCCGCACACTTGGGGACGGCGGCGCGGTAGCGCGGCAGCAGGAAGAGCCCGCACACTTGGGGACGGCGGCGCGGTATCGCGGCAGCAGGAAGATCCCGCACACTTGGGCGCGGCAGCAAGAAGAGCCCGCACACAAGGGCATGGTGGCGCTGTAGCGCGGCAGCAGGAATAGCCCGCACACTTGGGGACGGCGGCGCGGCAGCAGGAAGATCCCGCACACTTGGGCGCGGCAGCAGGAAGAGCCCGCACACA